>PVHY01001902.1:0-141573 GCA_004024945.1 Uropsilus gracilis | reverse complement strand
AGTGGAGAAAACAGCAGACGTTTTCCAAAACCAAAAGAGAAGCTTAAAATAATGGTGCTAGGGTAAAAGGCTCACAAGAACTGTGAACCCAGTTAAATAATTTTAAAAAACAAAAATAAGACTTTACAGATAAAAATACAGAAACTTCATTATCAATACAAAAATATATAAAAGATGTTCCCTAAGAAAGGCAATTTAATTCACAAATAAAAATCTGAAACTAAGAAGAAATTGTATGTTAAAGATAATTCGAATGACAGAAGATATTTGCAGTATATACATTCAACAAACTGTGTCCAGAATATATAAATATCTCCCAGAAATAAGTAAAATGCAAACAAACTGATTTTAAGAAAAGATAAAGGATTTAAGCAGTATTATATAAACAAAACTATTTCAAAGGATAATGATCATATGCATAAGTGCACTCAAGATTAAAGCAGTCTTTAGGAAAGTGCAAATTGAAGCCACAATGACATATACTATTACAATACAACAGAAAGATAAACTTTCTAAAAAATGACATGAACAAGTTTTGAAGAAATTATGATGCATGCAAAACTCATACATATTGCTGGTAGCAGTTTAAAAGAATCTACTTTGGAAAGTTGACAGTATTTACTGAAGCTAAACATATACCTATGCTGTGATTTTCTACTCTTAGATATAAGTTCAATAAGATGGTATTAGCCAAAATAAGACACGTACAAAGATGTTTGTAGCAGCCTTATTCATGAGCACAATGATACATGCAATCATGTGTGATATATTTCAAAACCATAATGTGAATGACAGAAGTGAAGCTTAATGGTAAATGCCTTATGATTCCATTTAGATGAATTTTAAGAACAGTGGACACTACTATATAAGATGGATTATATTGCTTCCATTTGGTTTGGTATTGAATGATAGGGGACACGGTAAGAGTTTTATGGGGTGCTATCAATATTTCATATCTTATTGTGTCCTGGCTATATGGAGGTACATGTAGATATGTCAGCTGCTCATTTAAGAATTATGCACTGAGTATATATAGATGAAGGAATGATAAGGACATACATCAGACTAATATCCCTAGGGTAAAGGGGTAAAAAGTTTGAGAACAGCCACTTAATGACCTTCAAAAATAATGTTATATTTATAATACCTTTTGGTAGATATTTGTATTATTTATATTGTGTGTATCTGTATATGTTTTTGTATAAATAAAAAAAAATTAAATACAAGACAAAATGCCATAAGGGAAACACAGTTACTTGATTTTTACAACATTTTGTTAATGTTTTGACATTAAGCAAAACTCCCTGAAAATATGCATTATAATATTCTGTCTTCATTTTATCATACACAATGTCATTAGGTATATACTTTTGCTATGCTGTCTTGCTGGGGTGCATTTTCCCTTTAGGATAATCTAATAAATATTTTCCCTACTTATCCACATGCTAATAACAGATAAAAAATGTTTTCTTCAACATGTTCTTTTAAATGCCTCCAACTCTTTTTGTTGACGATAAATGACTTATACACTGCATGTCAGAGTTTCATCTTCTGTGGTATTCAAAAATAAATAAACAAAACTCTTCAGTCAGTGTTATCAAAGTGGTTATTGCTTATTATATTTATATACTTAGATATAACCATGGCATTTTTCTTTAAATTTTCTGTATTCTTGGGAAAGCTCAAACTTGAACTGAACACTTGTAATGCATGCAAACTTCTTGGAAAATTCTTATTTCCAAGTTAGATATTAGCTGTGAAATAGTAGCAAAAATGTTTACAAATTCTCGTATCCTTGATTAGAATAATAGTGTTCTAGCAGAGAGCTGCTTTACTGTTTCTCTTTCATTATTGGAAATAATTTTTTGATAATAACATCATCAGAATTGCTGATTAAGATATTAAATTATTGGAGGGTAAAAAGCATCCAGATATTTTCTCATTTAGATTCTAAAAATTTGCCTTCCATTTCTTCCTGTGATTCTGTATGTTTTCATTGTCAGTACTGTATATTAATAATATTTGAAATAATTTTAGATTATTTGAGTGATATTAGGACTCAGCCATTCCCTGACAGTAATGTATATTAAACACTTGACTACTGGTTTGTAAATTGGTTATAACCATTTTTTAAAAACTCAGGCTACTTCTCTTTTGCCACCAAGTAACTATTAATCATGCCTATTACTTTTTCCCTCATTGCCATGTATATATTTCAGGATTGAAACCTGCTCTTCTTGCAATCTGATTTCAAACAGTTGAGTGAAAGAGCATTTAAAAATCCATGCCAATTCTATCATTTAAAGTAATGTGCTATTACATAAAACCAGAGTTTTAAAACTTTAATTTAACTTTTAAAATTAAAACCAGTGATATTAAGTCCTGTTATGAGTATGTAGCAAAATTATAATACTCTTAGGATAAAGGAAGCAGCTGGTGACTTTCCAGTACTCAATTTTGTTCATAAACCAATCAGAACATTAAGTAATACCACATAAATTATGTTTATATGACATAAATACTAAAAATAATACATAAGATTTAATTTTTAATTTTTCTGTGATTATTTTAATTATTTATCTTCTTTTACTGATTCAGAATTAGTAAAATTCAGAATACCTTAACTCAGAATACCTGACAGGATTTTTGGTGTATGGACTGAATTTTAACCTTGGAAATGCAGAGAGAGGTTGATGATGGAAATGGCCACTAGATGTTGCTAGTTGTCTAGTTTATAAATCGACAGACCTGTATGTCTTAAATTTGCTTCTGCAGTTTCATTATCAGTGTTTTTTGACTACAATCTAATCTGTGCTAAATTTTAAAAACAATGGTGCCTGTGAAAAGAAAATTTTTAACTTCCAATTTTTTGGATGCTTCTAATTCTCCATACAATTAGTTTGTGTTTTTACACTAAATGGTAAGAGATAGCTTATGCTCTCAAAATTTGTAATATAAGACCTGAATATATAAAGCTTACTCTTAATAAATGTAGTTTATAATGTATAATCTGCTTCCTTTCATACTCATAGTAATTTGGATGTTTTTAACTGTAAGGACTGCAAACAATTTTATTATGCTATAATGTGGTTCAACTGTGCACATGTATTCTGAAATTAAGATAAATAAGCATTTTTCAGATTTTTAATTATAAACTGCCATTTCTTTCTCTCTTATTTAAAAATCTAGGAGACAGAAGAGCTGGAGCAGAACACTAGAATCTGAGAAAAGAATTTTGGTTTCATTCTGTATCTACAGCATTAAATACTGTAAAAAACAGTATTAAATACAGGCAAAATTCTGGTAATGCAGCTTTAATTATTTAAAAATTAGCCAGCAGGTTTTTGTGCTTTACTTTTTTCTTTTTAAGAGCAATGGAGAAAATAAAAGTTATGAACCCAGAAGAGAGGCTTCAAGTTATAATTCCTCAGAACTCCATGTAGAGGACAAGGCAGTTGTGGGAAAGACAAAAAGATGCTTAGGTACAGTTGTTGCAAATACATTAGACAAATAAGGAGAAATGTGTGAGGGAAGAAGGGGTGAGAGCCAGGTGGGGAGAGAGCACAATAGATTAGGATGAAGTCTATGGGTGCTTTAAAGGTGCTCTACCAAATACAAAATATAAATAAATAACATACAAATTGTGGCTGACAATTAGTCAAGTAACAGAGATAAGTTGATGAAGGCATTAAAAAAATGAAAGCACAGAAAAGAGACAAGAGTGCAGGTGGGAAAGATTAGAGAGACTCAAGAAGTCTACTCTGATCTCTCCCTGCTCACTGCAACTTGTGTTTTTGTTTTGTTTTGTTTTTGAGAAGTTTATATGTGCATGACATAGCATGTTCACAAATTCCAAGGGCAAGCAGCTACTACCTGCGGAAAGGCAATCTTTTTGAACAGTTTCCCAGATAAAACAATCTTGACTGAGTAGGGCCTATCAGGCAGATGTCAGACTTCCTGGGGCAAATGTCCCCATGAATACTTGGACTGGGCCACATTCAGTCAGGTCACCATGCCCTGGTGGTTGACAGGTCACTCATGTTTACAGTTTGCATTGAACAGTTGCCAAGATTTGTTTTTTATCTGTAAACATGAGTTACAAAGATTTGTATCTATGTTTGAACTTCCAATTCTTTACCTATCTATGCCACACTATATAAAATGTATCCAAGAATCTGATATAGCTATAGAATTGACTACTTTGTAGAGAAAAATTTAGATCTGACTATATTGTCCTGTAAGCTAAGTAAATCAGGATTCCATTTGTTAAATAATGTGACACAAAAACATCCTCATCCAAAGGTCATTGGTTATACTAGGTTAAATTCCTGTTGTACATTCTCTGTGTTATGTAAATGTAATAACATGTATACAACATTATAAAGAATACTTTAATTACCCTAATTATTGCCCAACTATTCATTCCTCCCTCCATTCTAACTCCTTGCATTTAATGTGATCCCTTTGAGTTAATTCTAAAACATGTATAAAAATCAATATTTTACTGCAGATGTCTAGTTGTTCTGTTATTATTTGTTAAAAATTACTTCCTTTATTGTACAGTCTTTATTCCTTTAACTCTATGTGGTTGTATTTCTGAAGTCTGTTTTATTACTTTAATCTTTCTTTTACATAAATATCACTCTATTGATTTCTAGAGTGTTAGACTAAGTGTAGAGATAGGGTATTTCAGTCCTCCAACTTTGTTCTCTATAAATATTGTGTTGGTCACTACTTTTATTTTTCAATATGCCTCAACTTCTGGTCAATTAGATGACAATAGAAATGAGTCTATAAATATTTTTAATAGCATCAGCAAAGTTTTAATACATATCTGGCCCTGAAGTGAATTTCAGGAGAATTGGAAATGCATAAAAGGGAAAGAGATATGCATGAGAGAAATCAAAAAATAGAGAGCAAAAAGTTAAAGTGAAATTCAGTGAAAGATTTCCCAAAACTGTGTTGCTCAGAGATTTGAAGAAACTGGATAGAATGGAAAATTATAAAACAAAAAGATATACACATGATAAATATTTATCCCTTAAAACATAAAGCTTCCTGAGTATCATCCAGTGTCTGTCTGATGATTCTCTGGTTTACTAATTAGAGTTTAACTTTGTTGCTCTTGTCTCAACTGCAGAGTGTTTCCTCTATGATTACTTTGATGGGTTTTAACCAAAAGATTCAAAGATTCTCCTGAAATACTTAGAGGGTAGAATCCTTCTAGAATCCAATATCCATTCCCTAAACTTCTATTGTTTATTTATAGCATAAGAGCATTTTCAGGGGAGTTCTCTTTCCACAGTAGGATGGAAAAAATGCACATTTCATCCTCTGTATGTAATACTTAAATAAAGTAAACACTTCTGTACAAGTGAAATTGGCATTAGAAAACACAACTGCTACTTGGTAAGTCATCTGGACTGTAAGCAACATCAAAAAAAAGAAAGGTTTTTTTTTTTGTTGTTGTTGTTTATACTGGTACAGTTTGATGCCCTGAAAACATTCACAGAACAGATGTATTTGCTGAATTGATTAAATCAGTTGGGCCAATCTGATGAGTGGTAGTAGTGATTATTTGACTCTGACTCATGACATCTGTCCTTGGATTTCTCTTTTTATGAGTTCTGAACAACTAGTCCTAGCCTTAGTTAACTCCCATGTGAAATTTCTAGCCTTGTGAAGATATACATTTTCTTTAGTATCAAGTGAATTAATTCTTGAACTTTGCTCTAGCATCCATATTTGCCTTTGCTTATTTTTACAGGCAAATATTTCCATTTTATCTTTTAGTGCTTCAAATTGCTGTTCCCTATGTCAGTTGAATTTAAAAATAGTGTATTATTTTTTGTATTACATTTTTATCACTTGTGCTTTAGTTTCTATTAATATTTGTAATAGCTTTAATCTTGTTTTTCTTTGTTTTATCAGTTAAGTGCATTATAGAATCACATGCTCAGTTCCCTATTTACTCTTCATTAACTAACTTTGACACTTAGCAACTTGCAGATATATAGTGGGCCCCATTTTTAATTATGTTAATATAATATCTTTTTAGCTTCTATAATAGTTGATTTCCAGTATTCATTTATAAGAACATCCAGTGAGGGAGCTGTTGAATCTATATGTATGTGTAACTTTCATAATTTTTTATAAATTAAAAAAATGAAATAAAAAAAAAACCCTTTTCCCTGGTGCATACATTTTGGAATCCTGGTAGATTCAGGACAGATTGCAGTGTGAAAGATAACATGGAGAATTGATACGCCCTCATCTCTTGGGAGAAAAAGTAGATCTGAAGGAATGATGTGTTTAACTAATTTGTAGCCCTTTTGTATTGCAAGCTTCTTTCAGGGGAAAACAACTATCCAATACTTGTATCTGCCTGATATTTATACATTATAGAAGCTCTCTCTGTATATACATATATGTGTTTTATGTATATTTTGTTATGTTTTATATATATTTTGTTTGTTATATGTTTTTTAAGTTTTATATACATTTGTTCTATATATGTGCTTTATATATTTAATTAAATACACCTTTAAAAGAGGAAGGAACACTAACTGCAATAAGCATGATAGACTAAGTTCACAAACAATGGGAAATATAGCTGTTAGGACAATATTTTCAACTTCATTGAATTTTAATCAGTTTTAGTACTCCTCTGATACTAAGACTGTTAGGTTTCATAGTGGACCACTGTAAATATGGGCATGAAAGTCTGTATTTAATCATCAGCAGCAGAGCACTCCCAAAGGGTGTATTTACTCAATTAACACTTAAAAAGCACTGACCATGTCCTTTCAACATTCTACTTGAGACAGTCTCCCTTTTCCATAGCAGTTGTTTGAAGGAGAAAGAATTGTTTAAAATGTTTGAATTTCAGTTTAGCTCTTATAGAAATGACAGCAACCAAAATTCTGAAACCCTTCCACAGTGTAATAATCAGGCATAAAATACTGTCAGCAGATTGAGGGAATGAAATGCATCAGGTTATCAATGAGTGAGAGAACAGGATGTGGCAACCTTCTCCAACCACACATGCCTAGTTTCATATATGCATGAAAGATACTACATTCACCACAAATTTCTTTGTTTTCCCTGATTCCATACAGATTATTGCTTTAGGTGACATAATTTCTCATCTAAATCTGGATAACTATGTGAGTGAAGTGTCTTATTAATAAATTTTCCAGGCAAACTTCCAATCAGGCAAGCTCTAATGTATGGATAAATAGTCATACAAAAATAATAGAAAATATAACCAAATTGAGGCACTTTAACTCTAAATGCAAAAATTGTATAAGACAGCTCTAAATGTAGACTCATATGCTAGTTTTACTGGTGGTAAAAACAAACAAAGACCTATGAATGTATTTTCCATTAGCAATGTCACTTTTCCATAATGGTAAACAACTTATAATTATCACAATATTGTATAAACTTTCCCCTGAATTGTTTACAGTACTACTTCTAATTAAGGGAAATAGTAAAACTGACAACTTAAGTGAATAGTAAAAGTACAAAAATATTCTGTTTGCAAATTTAAGGCAAATAAGACTCAGGTTCAGATCATTATAAACATTTTTCAACTATATAACTGATTAACAGGACATGGATAAGATATTGTTTTCTTTGTGGTTGACATTTCTGTATTTATTGGAAGTCTTTCACCTGCCTACCCACAGTCAATATCTTTGGTGTCCTATCCTAGGGAAGAATAACATCTAAGTAAGGAATGAAGTCCTTGCAAAACCATGTGAATCTATCATCAAAAATAATGATCCTAACTTCTTTTCCTGACATTTTTTCTTTGTGGGATTATAGTGTCATATGCTTATGATGGCATTTATGATACAAGCAATATTCACATCTCTACTTGTAGTCAGTCTTACAACAGATTGAACTCCATGCAATGGAAAATATATCTTGAAAAATTTTATGATTCTGATGATTTACAGTGCTTCACGTTTTATAGAACTCAAATAACTACATCTGACACACTGGACAATTTAATGGGAAACGTTTACTACAAAACGTGATAGAGGTAAAGCTCATCAATTCTTCATATATGAGATTACCTGTTAAATTATCTTGCAGATTGTGGCGTCCCTCTTGTTTCAGTGTCCAGCATTGGTAGAACTTGGGTAATTCCTTCACGTTAGCCAAGTTGAATAGAAATTAACTATAGACAAGGAAGAAATGTTTGATATTTGCAATGGAAAAGTCAATATTTCTGTACAGTCACACTTTCTGGATCTGAACCTGTTGGACCTGCAGTGCCATCAACTGAGGAAGCCAACTTATCTCTAAGAACATAGAATCTTGGCAAGATGACTCAACCTTATGGCCTTAGTTTCATCCAATATTTAAAGAATGATCACTAGTAAGACTATTGAATTTTTCTGGATAATCAAGAGATACTTTTTAAAACAATTCTACACAAAGTTTAATGTTTTATTAACATAAACCTTCAAACATCAAAAAAAATTTTAGTATCATTTTATTAACTATATACTGTACACTTTCATGGTGGGGAGACTTTTTATTTTTTAAGATATTCACCCAAATAGAGATCTGATGTCCTTGAGTTGTTTACCATTGTGTTGAAGGATCCTTTCCTAAAGTAACTACTTTTATGGTATCAGAATCATTTGATCACTACTAGTATGTAAGGAACTCTACTATGATCTTTCATCTTCCTCTAACATTCTCATGTTAGATTCTAGTAACATTAATATATTCTTTTAAGACAATTTTAGTGTTTCTGATACTATGAATCCTTGGCTACAGGGATCTTAGGTATTTTTCTTCTGTAGGATAGAGAAGAAAGAATCAGTTTCTGTTATATAATTTTGTTTTGTTTTCATATGCTGACATTGTGAAGTACCATTTTATTTGTGTTGTTGTTCTAATAAATTTAATCTTTTTTTTTCATATTACAGTCAGTTTGGTTTTAAAAGTCAACTAATTTTCACCAATCAGGTAGAGATTTAAGAAGCAGTGAGACTCATAATCATACATTACATTTAGTCTTTGAGTCTGTCTATAATATTCTACTTTATCAGGATATGTAAGTTTTTTAGTTACTACATCCATGAATTAATGTAAACAGGTTCTTTCAACAAACATCTCATATTTTTTGTCCATATTTTACACAGATTATATCACCTCAGTATATATTCTACACAAGCAGTAAGTGGAAGAAGTGAAAAGGAATTTGGCAACATCTAAAATACTTTTGGTAGTTTTGCAATTTGCAACATGTTGGTAGTTTTGCAATTTGCAACATGTACTGAAGGGGACCAGGATATGCAACACCAAAAGGATAGAATGACACATGTCCAAGGTTGGAAAAAATAAGATGTCTTTGTTCTGATTACAGTAATAGTTAAGGCATGCCAGTAACCATTTACCTTATTTACTTATGTAAGAATTTAGAAATAAAATTAAAAATTAAAAAAAAAAACCCAAAAACCCCAAAATAGTTACAGAAGCAAGTCATCGACTTGTTCCAGGTCACTAAAGGTAGAAGAAACACTTGGGGGTTGGGGGAGGGATAATTTGCCCTCCTATGAAAAACTAACTTCAAATTTAACTATGCTGGGCTCCTAGAAATTAAGATATGTTTGTTTTAAAGCACCTCTACCAATGAGCAATTTGTTTCCAAAATATCGATAATCTTCCTTCCAACCTCCTATAATACTAGTTGGGAGATAATTCATCCTAAAAATATTGGGTGTTTTTCAATGTGTATTCCCATATATAGAAAGCTTCATTGTTGTTAAACTGGATCATATTTTGCAGTCATTTACCTTTTTTAACAAAAGGACAGGTTTATTAGAAAAAGAAGAAAGAAAAAGAGAGGCACCTGAATAGCTACAGGTGGGCGGAAGAGCTCATGTTTAATTTTTTTGTAAAAATGTTGCATAAAATCCACCAAAAAATCCAAAGCATATATATACAATTTGCATGAGACAATTGTATCTCGTTGTCTTTTAATACCTTTGCAATAATCCATAAAATGGTATTGGTGTATTGTTTTTTAATTATTATTCATTCATTATATAAATAAAACAGTACAATGTCAGACAAAAAGTGAGTTTAGATCTGATTCAGTAAGAATTACATGTGATTCATTTTTTCAGAAATAAAAAAACAATGTAATCTAAAATTAAAATCACTAAATTTTCCTGTTGCTAAGATTGATGTAAATAAACTCTCATAATCTGATCTGTCTTACCTTAGCAGACCAATTTCCTTGTGATCTTTTTTACAAAGATTCATATTTCTAACACATTTTTAATTATCATGATGACTTTGCATATATATTATTCATCCATCTGTATTCCTTACCTCTTCTTTGCGTTTGTGTGACTGTTAAACCTTTCAGTATCAGATAAAGCATTCAGTCTGAATTCATTTTCCTAACCTCACTGCCATCCCAGAATATTTAGCCTTTATATATCACTTTATTAACACAAGTCACTGTATACAATTTGTAAGCACCTCTCCAATTGAGGAAATGAAGGAAAAGTTATCTTAATATTCTGGTGCAAATAAAAGTGTTACTAGATAATTAAGTAACTAATATTTAGTAAATGAGTTGTCTATGTATGTGTGACTGTATTTTTAAACTCTCAATTCAGTTCTATTGATCTGTGTGCATATGTTTTTATTGCAATACCATGTTAGCTTGACAAATAGAGCTCTTAGTGTATAGTTTGAAGTTAGGGAGCAAGATACACTTATTTTTTTCTTTTTCGCAGATGACTACTTTGAAGTTCCAGGTACACTTTCAGGCTAATATATTACACATTTTACTTCATGTTAAAATAACCACTCCAACAGGAGAGGTCTTGCATTCAAAATTAAGACTAAAATCACACTCACAAGGTCAGACTGATGATCACATTTTATCAGCTTGATGCTAACTTTACCAGGCATTAAGTTTACTTGCTTAGAAAAAATAAAGATCAGACAACACTACATGCACACAAGATGTTGGAAGTTTCATGACTAAGTTGCTACTTTTGAATTATTTTACTGGTACACACAGGGCATTAAGAGTGAAGTCACTACCATAGGAAAGAGACTAATGGATTTAGCACAACTAATAAACAACAAAGAGGGGGGTTTGAGAGAATGGAAGGGGCACCAGAGGGAGGTGGGAGGGGAAAAAAAAAAGAACACTTACAGAGGTTGTAACTTAAAGAACAAAATAAACTAATAATAATAATAATAAAAAAGAGTGAAGCCAGATAAGTGGGCTGCCTCTAACTGGAAATTTTATAGCCTCTGTATCTGTTTAGCTTACTGGTAAAACCCCATCTATATCTTATAATTTGATAAAATTTGATATTTGATTTGATTTGATTTGATTTTATAATTTGATAAAATATCTTATAATTTGATAAAAACCCCATCTATATCTTATAATTTATGGAGTACTCCACAATGATAAGATGCCCATTCATTACAGATCTTCAATAAGCAATTTCAGCAACAAGCAAAATTTGCCTGGTACAGTAAATAGCAACCAGGATGGCTCTTGTCTGGTTTAAATATATTTCCAGAATTAGTTTTGAAAAAACACTTCAAGGTCAAATATTTCAGATATTGTTAGACTGAAGGCATGTATTTATTTGCTGGAAGGTAACTATATACATATATACAAGAGAACTATAAACTAATTTATATGTTAAAAGATTTACATAGTTATATATTAAAAAATAACTCTAGGTGATAATAGTAGAATAATATTATTTCTTTTCAATCAATCCATAAAATGATTAAAGTCGTATGTATATATGAGATACACCACTGTATTATTAAAGATAAATGGTATTGATAACTTGATGTGAGAATATGTAGGAATATCTTTCCTACCAAGTTGAATGTATACATCTTATTGATCAACATACTTCATACTTGGTTACCCTAACAATAACTGTATTTGTTCTTTGCATTCTAGATTTCATTCACATAATCCAAGATGACTTTCAACCAAAGTTTTGTACTAATTAGTATAAAACAAAAGAAATCCTCAAGTCCTTAACTAACAAATTTTGGAAATTCTAAACATCATCCCTGTTTCCCTGCTTCCCTACCACAGGTTAGAACTTTTCATAGGACCCCATTATAAAAAAAAAAAAATGTTGACAAATCTTTTTATTGTTATTTTGATCATAGTTTCTTTTGCTATGTGGAAGCTTGCTTTGTTTAATATGGCTTCATATGTTTATTTTTTGTTATTGGTTCCCCTATTGTTAGAATCACATCCTCAAAGACATCACTGAAGCCAATGTCACAGTGGTTTACTCGTGTTCTCATATATATATTTTATAGCTTTCAACATGAGTGTGCTTTGTCAATGATGAAGATATATATATGTACTAATTAGGCTAATCATAAACTGTAGTTGCTTTATAGTTTTTGAAATTCTTATTTTTTCATATTTTATGATTAAACTTAAAATTTAAAAGTTTTCATGTTTTAGTATGGTTCAACAATATGAATGAGAAACACTTCATCTTCATATTTACCCTCTAGTCAACAGGTAAAAAGGAAAAAAAGGAAGGGGAAAAAGAGCCATGCAAAAAAGTAACAAAACACCATTTAAGGATATATTCTTGGAGAAAGATAGATAGGACTCCTATTCATACCCTATTGATCAGATTCATTCCAACAACTAGTTGTCTTTCCTCTCTATAACTAAGTTGCCAAGCTATGAACAAAGAGTGCATTGTAAACTACTTTGGAACATAGAGAAGTGTTTAGATTCATCTTCTAATCTGTCTCAAGGTAAATTTTTTCTCTTTTTGTAATAACTGTCATTGGAAATATGACCTTTATAGGTGGTTGAAATTTGAAAAGTTAATTTAACACATTGTTTTACAAAAACTGAAAATGTTCACTGAATTTAAGTTATAGGAAAGAACTATCAGCTATAAATAAAATAGGTGTGTACATTCGAATTATTTCTGCAGACTTTTGCTGTTTGTCTTTGTTTCTTATTGTCACTATGCCTACTATGTTTAAGTCTTTGTGTCTGGATGTTCATGGATATTAGTCAATACATCATTTATCTTCCATAATTCTGAGTTTATGCAGCTTAATCAATTATTCTTTTTTTGGCAAGGAAAAGATTATTTAACATGCCTCCCCTCTACATTTTGGAGGCTTACTGATTTTTTAAAAATACAGTTTTCATAGTTTTATGATAATTTCTGTGTGTGTCAGAAGTATATAGCTTAGAGATTAAATGCACTACCCAGATGCAGAACTTTCAGTTTTTGAGATCTCATCATTTCAACATTTGGCAATCTTTTCAAAGAAATGTGACCCTTAATTCTTTGTTTCATGAGATGAGACTATTATAGGAAATATGGCAAAAAATATTCTTTTAACTCTGAATGCAGGGTGCATTTTCAGATAAACTAGCTTAAGGAAAATAATTTTCCTTGAAAGTCTGAGTTTTGCTTCCTATGTTAATGGGAAGAGTATCTAAGTTATGCTTAATGCACAGTCTTATTTCTTTTAGCTGCTAGTTTCAAGCAGAGAGAGAAATTAAGGCAAGGTAGAGCAAGACCAAAAGGGTATACCTTTCTTCTTGCACTGGAATAAGTAGGTTGGGAAAGTTGAATAGAGATGTGACTTAGAACTCTTGCTTTCTAGAGAACTTTTCTCCTTTCTTTTGATGTTGAAATAAATTCACCTACCTGCCTTTTATTCTTTCTGATCCTTGAACCAGTTTTCAAGTTTCTAAGTTTCCATACCTGAATCAGCTTTTTTCATGATATTCTTCTCCAAATTGTCCTCTTTGGAAGTGTCTAAAACCTCCAGAAAAAGACTCTATGGACTGAAGCAAGATTAGAATGTGGTGCAGACAAAGCCTTTTGCACACTTAAATTATTACAAGCACCTCTTAGTTTATTTGCGATGACCCATGTGGTCAACAGAACTGACTAAGAAGTGAACACTTTGCTGGGTCATCTGAGTTCAGAAACAAGGACAAAAGGCAACTGGTGTCTCTAAGAAGTATCCAGTTTCCAGTGTCATGATAGCAAATAAAATGCTCTGAAAGAACCGTATTATAGCAGGATTAACCTTCTTGTTCTTAAAGGGGGAAATACCATGTTTTTCTATTAACAATTTAAACTGTCTCCTAGGGAATGTTTTAAACCTCTTTTCCTGCAGATCGATTTTCAGAGTCTCAAAGTGGTTCATCTGTCCTTTTGATGCTGCAAACCCTGACTGCCTATTCATCAAGACTGCCTGGGGAGGCCAGTGCTAGAATTGTCTAATACTTTCTTTAAAGTTCCATGAAAGAGATCTGTTCACTCTGCTTTTATATAGAATAGATAAGTTGTCGTAAATCCTGATATTTCCTTTGTAAAATATAAAATTTCTGTTCAATTTTCTGGGAGACTAATCAACTTTTAAAAACTAAATAAGAAAGACAATGCTCACTGTGACCATTTCTAAATTGTGATGCATAACCTGTCATTAATTTACATAAATGCTAAAGACATGGATTTTTTGAAGCACCACTGTTTTACACTTTCTGTTGCTTATTCCACACATTTCCCCATCTTTTCTTCGGTTATTTATTCCACACTACTGCATTCTCGGACCTTAGGTAAACCTACAAACACCTAGTTCAATTTAAACCTATTAAGATATTGATGTTAATATTCTATAATGCAGAGTATCAAACCAACTGAGAAAACTTGAGGCCTACTCAACACCCTACTTTTCAAAAATCTAGTAATTGATTTTTAGCACTCATCTGTCTATATTTACAATCTATTTTCTTAATTGTTGTGCCAAGTTGCCTTCCAAAATACCTAATCCAAAAACACTTTGATAATGATATTTCACTTTCAGCTCTAAAAATCTTTTAAATTTTAAAATAAGGGTTACATTGAATGTATGAGCTCTTTTTCAATGATTTTTTCAGAAATATAAATTCACAAGGGATAGGATTTAGAAACAGTAATATTTGTAACATGTATTTCAAAATAAAAGTAATACTTAGTAATGTACAAAATTCTTTTGAATTTAATATACAGTGATCTAGCTAAAGTTCATGTTAATAATTATCTCTTCAATTTTGTGATTTTAGGTAGAGAGTAGAAACAAGTAAAATTTGGTCATCCAGTTCATCATAGATTAAAATAGTGCAAAAATGAATTATCTGAAAGACTGGAAACATTGCTTAAATATTCCTGTCTAATGTTAATATTTTCTTCCTTATGTTCTGCATCACTTGAATTTTCTTGTCTTCTATACTATGAATCAAAATAGTTTTCTGGTTGTCAAGCAGGACCACAAGATGTGTTTCCTCAACAGAAGACACAGACTTATAAGGGCCAGCAGGAGAAAGGTTAGGTCTAGGAACAAAAGGGCCTTAAGTAGATGAAAATACCCAGGATACCAAAAACCCAGTTGATAAGATGACCACTGTAATCAGTAATAAACATCCGAAGGAAGAACATGCATTAATACATGAGCAAATTCTTGGTTGAAATGAATTAGCATCAGGAATGGGAAGGAAGACACCAAATTGGAAATCAGGAAATATATTGGGAGTAGAACAGATAAAAAGAGTAAGAAATGAATATTTAAAAGAATAGAGAGAAAATAACAAAATAGTTGATTCAGATCTATGTCCTCAATTTTGATAGAGTTTCCACATGTAACATATGGAATATCTGTATGTATTCCTAAAATGAGGTGAATATTTTTCTCAGTCAAATCCTATTATATAATTCCTTTTAAAGGAGTGTATACATATTATATATATGGAACTGTATTAGATAAGGTCCTATACAAGTATCTGCACCCAAAGTGTGCCCCTTATATGAAACAAACAAACAAAAAACACCTGTAAGGAACTCTAAGTTCTTCCAGTTATATGCATTTTCCAGAGTCAACATAGTCAACAGGACAAAGTGGCTAAATGGTGAAAAGTGAGCTAATACCTCTTTTGAATAAACAATTGTTAATTCCAGACACTTTTCTTCTATTAAATTTACAGGCATCAACTGCTATGTGATTGTTATTTCCTTGCTGCCACTGAAAGTAAATTTTTGAAGAATTTATCACATGAGGAAGTGTTAATACCTTCAGATGAATATGAATATAACTTCTGTTATTCATTTGATAAATACCATGCAATGTACCCAGATTATATAGATGGAGCCAACGAATTTTATAAAATAAAAGAATAGGATTTTTAATTTTCACCAGTGGGATAAGTGAAGATACTGAAGCTCTTCCAATTGGTTTATCATTTAAAAATGGGCTAAATTTCATATTTACATGCATATGAAGCTATAAGTGTAAAGTTTCACCTCTTCCACTGTGGGATTGTTCCCATTGGTATCCTGAAATTAAACTAAATAAACAGTTAATAGCAACTTAGTACATTTTTATTTTTTTATTTTATAATTAATTTATTTTATACTTTTAACTCTTTTTTCATTCTTTAGATCAGTATCAGCAAATGGTTATTGGAAAGCCTTCCCTCCACCCCACTCCCCACCCCCCAGTTGATGACCCCTCTGTTGAATCTGGCCCCTTTCCTTGTTTTTTTGATCTATGTTGAGTCTTTGGTCTCTTCATTTTCTGTGGCAATGTCTTTTTCTTGAGTGAGGGACTGTGATCCTAGAATACAACAAGCCATGTTGGTAGATGTTCAGTCTTATCTCTGTAGTGGGTAACAGTTTATTCTCATTTGGAATCTATTAGTGTTTTCTCCTTGTTGACTGTCTTCAATCAATTCCATTCATTATAGAAGATACTCGTTGTGAAAGGCATGTGCTGAAAGCCTTTGCAGGTTGTTTCCTCTCTTTCAGATTGTAGCTTTGTGTGAGGACTGTGGCCCCATCTCTGTGATCTTCCTCTCCCAGGGAATGGAGAGGGGTACCTTGCTTTCTTGAGTTGCATATCGGCCCTTAGCTTTTGGCACGTCCACTCATTGTGCGAACTTAGGTGTGACTGTGACAGGTGATGTCAGTGATCATTTCTCCAGTCCATTATATGTTGTTATTCTCACAGTTCCTTCTCTTGCGTTCCGCTCGTATGTGTGCACAGGATTTTGTTCTGGTCCCGCACCAATTCTATCCGTTCTGTAGATTAGTTCTCATTCCTTCTGAGGACTAATTGAGGTGAGAGTGAAAAAGAGGGGCTGCCTTTATAGTGCCCCCACCCCTCTCACCTCTCACCCTCAGCCCTCCACCCCTTCACCCACTTACCCCCCACTCCCCACCACCCCCACCACCCCAAGCCTGCACGCCAGCCAAACAGAGCCCATCTGATTGGGGGCCACTTCCTGCCCACCACACAAAGCAGAGAGGTAGCTGAGCACACAAAGGCAGGGCTGTGACTGCCCTGTAAGCAGGGTGGCAGCAGGCAGGCCGGAAACCCTAACCGGGTCCAGGCTGCAGACATCTCCACGCCCCTCTACATTTTTATTTATTAAAAAGCTGCTTACAGCAGGACATGGTGGTGCACGCCTACAGCCTGGGATTGCTTGACTTGGCGAGTTCGAGACTACTCCAGGCAACATAGTGAGACCTGATCTTAAAAAAACAGCCGGGTGCAGTGGCAGGTGCCAGTAATCCCAGCTACTTGGGAGGCTGAGGCTGGGGATCGCTTGAGTTCATGAAATCGGGACTACCCAGTTGCTTACATTACAAATGATATAGTAATTACTAAATTATGTTTGTCTCTGCAAATAAGCATGCATTTGTTTGTAAATGAAGTAAAGATAAATGACATCTTCAAGTATTGAATTTTATTTTGATCATAAAGTTATCTCTATAGAGACAAAGAGCTAGATAATTATTTCACAGTATTCTGTTTCAGGAATTCATGATATTGTTGATTAATGGTATTTCAGTTTTACTTTGAAATTTTCTCTTATATACATCTTTTTTTATAGTATTTTCAACGTAGATGGATTGTTATAGCTAACATAGGCATTCTTATGTATGATACAGCTAAGAACACAGCCATCAACAAAATGTGGAACACCCATTAAGGAGTCATTAATGTTGCAATACCAAAGTTTAGTGACATGTAAGATATGTGACACAATTAGCTCTGTTTCTTTATGGCATTATAAAACATAATGCATAAATTTTTATTATCTCAAAGAATAATTTCTCACATATCACAGAATGTTACAGGATATATTTTTTTTCTGTTTTATTTGCAATTCATCTACAAGTCCATCAATGAAAATATACATGAAAAGATGACTGGTGATTTATTTACACTTTCAGGAGGAAGTCCTTTAATCTTCTTTGACAGTAAAGTTTCATAGTAAAGTAGTTCTCTATGTCTAATCAATTTTTATGGATGATATATGCAATTAATATTTAGTTCTGTTTTCTAGTCCACTGTGGTAACTTTAATTTCACACTCAGATTTCTAAAATTTGTTATTGGCTTAATTCCATTCTGATGCTTTGCTTTATCTTTATATTTCACATATAAATAATTAGTTTTTCTTATTTTTAAACCATGTATGGATGGAATAATATAGGAACTATTTTTGCTTCTTCCATTCAGACTTTAATTGTTGATACCATCTATATTAGCAGTTAGGCTTTTTCCTATCTGTATGACAGGTGAATACATGTCTAGAAAAAGACTTTCTACTATAAAAGGATGAGTGAGTTGTTCAGATTCTTTATTATTGTAAATATCTCCTGTAAACATTCTTATTTACTTTTTTATTATAGTATATACAGCTTAATTCCTGTTGAAATGCTCTGATTCAAGAGGATGCATATATTGGAATTTAATAAATATACAAAATAGTCTCTACTTCATACAAATTGGAATTCATTCCAGAAGTATTATTAATAGGTTCCTTTGCTTCATGTATTTTCTTATACTAATATCATCTAATATTTTATCTATACTGTTTAGTACTTAAATGTGAAAATCATGCAAAATAATATAAATAATGTGTAATAATATGAATAATATAATTATTTTATATTAAAATAAAAAATAATATAAAATAATGTGTCAATGTACATTATTTTCTTACTCCAAAGAGAATTTATTTTTGCTCTGGCAACCAGAATAGAGTCACAGCATAAAAATAAATACAGAGTCTATGATTTTCCACAAATGGACTTAAGTCTATAGGAAGGCAAGTTTATTTTTCATTCTTAACTCTTAGCTTTGTGGTCTTCAAAGGATATCATGGTTCTTCCATCTCTAGCCATGTTTCCAAAAGTGGCAAGAGTTTCCCTTTTCTGATATCTGAGTAGTATTTTAATGTGTCCATATACCACATCTTCCTGATACCCACATCTGTATTTGGGCAATTAAGTTGTTTCCATAGCTTGGCTATGATCCTGCAATGAACATTAGATTGTATGTTTCCCTTTGGGTTTGTCTTCTTCAGGTAGAAACCAAGGAGCATATTTGATTGGTTTTGTGACAGGTTCATTTTTGATCTTTTGAGAAGGCTTCACACTCTTGCTTATAGGGACTGGACCAATCTATACTACCAACCAATCTACACTACAACTATGTGGTAGGGTTACTTTTTCTCCACACCCTGGGTAGCACTTGTTCTTCTGGTCTTTGATATGGGTCATTCTCACAGGTGTGAATTGCTAGCTCATTGTAGTTCTGATTCATGTCCCTAATAATCAGTGACCCATCAGTTATGTTTAGTGTCAATTGCACAATTGCATAACAATTTCTCACAGTAAAACATTCATTTTTATTCTTCATGTCCAGTTTTCCAGATCCATTTACTAAAAAGACTCTCCATTCCTCTTTGTACATTCTTGCCTCCTTTGTCATTAATTAATCAACCATATATGTTTGTGTTATTTTAGGACTCACCATTCTGCTCCATTGTTCTCTGTTTTTTTATACCAATGTCACAATGTTTGGACTAGCATTATTTTTTAAAATAGTGACTTGGAATCACAGAATGTGAAACTCCAATTTTGTTTTAATTTTTCAGTAATTCTTTGGCTGTTTGGGGTCTTTCATTAGTCCATATTTTGCTCTTGACTTTGCATTTTTATTTTATCTCTTTATGTAAGGATATCTCACTAATATAAAGACATCCATTAACCTGTTATTTCACTTTTGAACAATGCATCTTGTTTGACAGGACTTTATCCTAAGGAGATACCATAAAAGTCAAATATTTTTCACTAAGGACAATTTTATCTGAGAAATAGCTAAAGAATCTCAGAATTTTTAAAATAATTATTCATTTAATTGTGATAGCATTATGATTCTCCCCACCAGGTACTGCCACCACCAAATAGCCCACAGTCCATCACCATAGTCCTTTGTGCTTATTTGCTTCTTTTTTCTTAGTTCCCAATCTTCTCCCATCTTCTTTACCACCCCCTTATTGCTTTGGATGCTTCAGTTCTTTAGTGAGTTTTCAATAGTTAACTTTTAAGGTTGTCTTTCTCTGATTACTAGACTTTTGTGGGAACTAAAAGGATTACACATGGTAGAGAAAAGGCATTTCTTGTGCCTAAAACTGCCAGGACATACTTAGCCTAACATAATGATTTTGATGAATGTCATGAGCAAAGATCTATGATAGCAAGTCTTACATACTGTTTAGCACATAATTTTAACACGTGCATGTTCTACAAAGATGTTTCAGTAGTAGTAAAAGTGTATAAAAAAGAATATTACAAATGTGAGTCATTTACCTGTAGAACATTTCAGAAAGTTCCTGTTGGGTTTTGAAAATTATTTCTTCAGTTGCTCAAGCACAATGAATATAGTCTCTTTCACTCTGTGGATAGACAATCTTGCTTATATTTTAAGGGAATTTAAGATCAGTTGTAGAATATAAAATAATTAAAATCCTTATTGTAAGGGCCCAATGTTGTGTCTTGTGAGAATAACTTCTCACAGAAGAATTTGCCTTTCTTCTTATCTGGCAGGTTATGAATAAACATTGGAAAAAAGTATAAAACCCTAAGTAATGTAACCTCTTCAATATAGATATTTTCATTTTCATGTAGATCTCTGACATTCTATAAGCTCAATCAGATTCCATTAAACATGCAACTAAATTCTGGAAGTGAGTTAATGAAGTTTAATGACTGGAAAACTGAAAATTCAAAGATGCAAAAGGGATAGTATGAACAGGAGTAATTTTCTCAAATAGGAATTAAAGCTATTTTATCATGAAAACAAATTGATCAACATAATAACATAAAACATATAGTAATACCCTTTTAGACTGTTGAAAATGGTGGAATTAAGAGTTACAAGTTATGATGGTTCATGGTGATTAGGTGGTGGGGGAACCCTGGGGTAGACAACTATGTAAAATAAAACAAGCAGACAAACAAAAAAAATCAATAAATAAAGAGTTACAATTTAACGATGAGTTGTCCCATGGCCTGTTCAAATTTTGTTTCCATGTTCTTCTTCCAAGTTGTGAAAAATTCACTTTTCATAAAAATTAGGAACATTTGTATTTCCAAATCAATAAAAACAAATACAATTTGGAAATCTAGAAATATACAGGCTACAATAAAATTTTCTAATTATAGCTTTTGCAATATCAGTACCTGTCTAATAACTAAAATTAATTTAATAAAGATGACTAGAAAATGTCTTCTGTTTGGTAAATCTAGCAGCATAAATGAAGATTTTTTTTAACTTGGTCAAAAATGAAACTTACTAGAAAATTCTCAAACAATGCTTCTGTCATGTTTTATGGAATAAATAAAAGATAACTTCTAAATATTATCATTTTATTAAAAAAAAAACTTTAAAAGCCATGATGTCATGCTTTCTATTCTTTTTTTTTTTTTTTTTTTTTTTTAGACTTAAGAGTTTATTGCCTCTTGCCACAAGTTGCTGGACAAGGTTCACTGAACCCGGGTGGGGGGTTAGGAGCTTAGTGAAGTCACACCCACATGGAAAAGTCTGCTTTTATAGGGGCAGGGTCATGGGTTTTGCTAATGTGAAAGGCAAGGTTAGCAGGCAGGTAAGGTTGTTCACTGAGCGAGGTGGGCGAGATTGACAGCAGTTTCAGATGTAGCAGAGGGTAAGTTTGGTGGTGTCCAGAGAGAATTTATCCAGCACCCTTAATCCTCTTACAGGTGGAGGCTCTCAGTGCCCTTAATCTGACCTTACATTCCAGCCTTTTTGGTTTTAGGAAAACAGGGGTAAGTTTGTCCGTTCTGACTGCTTCCTGCTGATACTGGGGCATAGTGGGGGGAAAGGGTGGCTGGAATGAAAGGAGAGCTGAGGCGGGAGCTGAAGTGGGAGCTGGGCTGTCACTGATCTTGAGTTGGGAACTGGGAGTAATGGTACAGAAGCATTTGATTGAAAGAGATTTGGGCCATATTTCAAGCTTAGGAGTGTAGAAAGCATAAAAGGCAAGAAGCAAAAAGAAAAAGTAGCATAATTAAAACATCAGGTCCTATTAATGGCAAGAGCCATGTGACTAGTGGGCTCTGCAGCCAGGTGAATGGAGACCAGGTGAATGGAGAATTATACCCTTCTCCTTCTCTTTACAGGTTCTTTTTCAGCAGTGAGGAGGTCCAGGGCATGTGGATTCTGGAGGGTAACCTGGGCTAGAGAAGTTAGTTGTCTCTGCAGGGAGTCTATTGATGCAGTGGTTGTTTCCAGCTCTATTTGTGTTCTGTGAAGTCATAAGCTGAGGAAATTCCCTGTTTTAGAGCTCCACTTTCAACACTGGTGACTATGACTGAGGAGGCTAAACTAATCCCAACCATGATTGGTAAAAAAGATGACCAATTTTTGTTTAGAGGGAAGGAGTCAAGTTATTTCAGATTGTGAAAAGAGACTGAACTGGGGGACAATTATGACTGAGAAGCAAGGCCCTATGGAAGATTGGTTGATAAGGCATTGCACCAAAAGAGTGTGCCTGGAGGTGCCTGTAGTTTTTCA
Organism: Uropsilus gracilis; assembly: GCA_004024945.1. Lineage (NCBI taxonomy): Eukaryota > Metazoa > Chordata > Mammalia > Eulipotyphla > Talpidae > Uropsilus > Uropsilus gracilis. The sequence continues at coordinate 118,627 of PVHY01001902.1, read as the reverse complement.
AGACAGTAATGTTGGTGGTGCCGGCATATCATGAGGAAATAAATTAGGAAGTTTGGTAACATGTTCTATTAAGAGTTTATTGCACCTCTTCTGGCTCCCAAGGGGGAACTGTAAGATTTGAAGTTGTGCTTGGGAGGGGAGAGGTGGATGAGGCTCAAGAGAGATTGTTTTATGATAGAGTGAAGCTATTGCTAAGAAGAGACCTGTTCCCAAGAGGGGACATTGTAATGAGGCACAGAGGAAGCAATGGGAAACACTGAAATTGGGATTAGTTTTATTAAGAAGTGCTAAAGCTTCCTGGACAGTTTATGTCCAGGAAAGTGGGGTTTGAGAAGCATGGGTCAAGTGTTTTTGAGAAAATACTCAGAGTGTAAGACATCTGAAGAAATAGTTACTGCTGACCTAGAGGTAAACACATACTCACAACCAATAAAAATGGAGGAAATAGGGGTGGAATGAGTAATAATAGACTTTAGCTATAATCTCATCTCACCATCTATCATACCATGGGTTTGGGATGTGAATGGGGAGAGCGAATAATTATTTTTTTAACAGAGATTTAGAGAACCCAGTCTTAAACACTACATAATCTTTAAGGGGGCTGATTTATTTTTTTTAATTTATTTACTTATTTATATATAAATTTCACAACATTGTAATCCCAGGGATTTACCTCCCCCCTCCTTTCCATCCCCCCCCACTTTTCCCTCCTGCTCAAAGTTGTGCACTTCAGTTTGGTGCTTAGCTTGTTTTGACTTTTCCTCAAGGCTTTTGTTTATTTTTTCACTATATCCCATATAGTAGTGAAACCATTTGGTTTCTGTCTTTTTTCTTTATGACATGTTTCTGCTAATATGATTTCTTCTAAGTACTTCCATGTTGTTATAAAATCGTCAAATTTGTCATTTTTAATTGATGAGTAATATTCCATCGTGTATATATACCACATTTTTTTCATCCAGCCATCTGCTTTGGGGTACTTAGGTTGCTTCCATCACCTTGCAATTATAAACAGTGCTGCAGTAAACATTCAAGTACAGGTGTCCCTTTGTACCCACATTGAGGTCTCTTTTGGGTAGCTCCCCAAGAGAGCAATTGCTGGGTCAAATGGTAGTTCCATTTTCATTACCTTGCGGGTACTCCAACAGCTTTCCATAGTGGTTGGACTAGTTTACATTCCCACCAGCAGTGTAGTTGATTTAAACTGAGTATTATTAAGCAGTATGTTCATAGCCATCAGGCATCCTTGGGGAGGGGAGTTGACAGTTCCCACCAGGTGAGTGGTTTGGATATGTCTTTCTGTATAGGTTTCCAGTACCTCGAAGCACCAACAAGAGTTGATGTTTGGATCTCAGCCTGACTGCCCAGGAACAGTAAGCTTAGAAATCTGAACCCCAGTAGCGCCCACAACCTTACACACATTCTGTTTGACTTCTGGAGTACGTTTGAGCCATAATAGGTGGTGTCAGGAGAGATTTCCCAGAGTGAGCTTGAGGGATTTTCAGATGAACGGGGCTGTGGTTGCTAGGGCTCAAGGCAAGGCTGACAATCTTTAACGGTGGGATTGACCCAGGTTGATGACAAATGTTGGATGCAGAGAAGTCACCTTAATGGCTGGTTGAGGTCCTGCGGTGGAAGTGGTGGTTCATTTAAGGAGGGCAGTCTGATCTGCAAGACCAGGTCCATGATCCGCAGCTTGTCTTCTTGGCTTTCGGTGTTTCAGCACCAATATGAAAGGACTGTGGGGAAAGAGGAAGCCGCAAACTCCCAAGCAAGGTTCAATGACCCAGGGTGCGGGGGTTAGTGAAGTCACCTTAATTGGAGTTTATGACAATATCCTTAAATAATTGTCTGGCCACGAGTATTTCAGAGTCAGCACACATCACTGGGTCATCCCTTTATAAAAAACATCTGCAGTTTTTCCAGATAAATTTGAAGACACCTCAGCAGATTGAATTATATAGAAAACATTGGATTTGACCCCCAAAAAATTGGTGGAAAATGTGTGATAGCTAACTACATTAATTGTTACATTGACAATTAACCTTTCTTCTACAAACAAGCTAGTTAGGTGATGCTAAAATTCTTCTGAAATGAGAAGTGTTAGCAATTGGTGGTCAGAATTTCGTGGACCTAAGTCTTCACCCAATACAGAAACAGTGGACATCAAATTTCATTTTAAGAGTTACAAAAATATATATATACAATTAATTTAAAACTTAAAATTAAAAAGTTTCTAATTTTTTTTTCTCCCATCAACCTATGTACAATATATCTAGACTATGTTCTCATTTGGTAAAGGCACATATAATCTAATGCATTTCTTGAAGGCCTACTGTATGTGTGAAAATATGTCAAGTAATAGCAGAGTGGACATTTACTCCAGTATCTTAGCAAGTTACAAGTTAGCTGATAACACTGTGTTGAGCACTTACTTTTACCAAAATTCATTTTCATCTTTCTTTAGAGCACTTCTTTACTGGATTAAACAAGTCATATGGTAGCAGGAGAAGTGACAAGTAAATAAAAAGGAGTTCCAACTTATACAGCATCACTCTTAAAAGTCATTCCTTATCTGATGACCTTTGCAATCTCAGATCTACAAGTATCACTCCCTTTTCTGCATGACCAGCCTCTTCTATTCATATTTTAAGGAAATTTTTTCTTAAGAATAACAGCAATTTATTTTGAAATTTTTTGTTCTATATGACATATTTTGCATAGTTGGTGCTCACTGTATGGATTGTCAAGGAATAAATGAACAAATGAAGCAGTATCCTTCCAGGTGAAGAAAATTGTGAATTTCTCATTACATCTAATATCACATTGAGAAAGCTACTAAAAGGTCAATCTAACTTCTTAGGATTTATAAAACAGTATTGTCTAGAGGATTAAGAATACAACTAGTAAATATATTATGATTGAAAAAATAATTTCCTGACCTGATGATTTCTGCATAACCCTTTCTCATCCACTGATGGGACTCTTAGTCTTCTGGCACGGCATGTGTTTGGTTCTCATCTATGTAATAATAAAACATAGATATAAAAAGGAAATGAAATATTATTTGACATGACAATAGCCATATTAACAATACGGATGATTCTGGAGAACATTGTGTTAAGTAGTCAGACTGAGATAATGAAAATACTGAAGATACATTAATAGTGGAGTCAAAAGAAACACAGAGAGTAAAATGGGGCAGCCAGTGTGGCTAGGGTGTAGGGAAAATTAGGAGATTATGATCAAAGGTTAAAAACTTTCAGTTACAAGATAAATAAATCTGAGTTAATAACACTTATTTTATATTCTATATCTAAATCTACTAAGAGAATGGATTGTAAGTATTTTCTCTACCTAAACAAAATGGTAACTTTGTAAAGTAATGAATGTATTAGTAGCTTGATTACAGTAATCATTTCACAATGTAGATCATCCCCCAACACTTTAAATATAAAAAAGTCTCATAAAGCTAGAAAAATCATATTTAAAAAGTCATATTAAAGATCAAGTTCATCTATCACACATGAAATGTCTTTCTTTCCTTACAATTAAATGTATACAGTAATCCTTCATTCAACATAACAAAGATACATCTTGTCTACCTGGGTCATTATGGTAGACCAGTGCTAATGCAGCCAGGTAATGTCACTGCTCAATAAACATTTGTAAAGTTTGGTCTGAGACTTAAAAATGGTTTTCTGATATGGATTCTTCTGGCAACTCATTGGTATTAGAATAAACACTAGCATACGAATAGTAGGAAGTGCTTGGTCTGTGTGGGCTTATAGTCTGCATATTCTCAATTATGACCCATAATTCTGGTCACATTGCAGGAGTTCTGACAACACCATTTTGTATTCAATCACTCCTGAATCTTCTTGACTCAGCTCTGACCAAAGCCATACAGAATCTGATTGCTTCATGCAGGTACACTTTGCAGCCTAATTTCGGCCACTCCTCTTGCCTCTTACTCATTTCCCTGGGCTTCTGTGCTTCTGTTACTACCTGGGACATCTGCAAGAGCAAATTTAGCACACAGGATTGTGTACAGAATTACAGGAGAATTTCTACCCATTGAATCAACTTTGACCAGTGGCTGAGGAATGCAAATATTTCTCACTTGCATACCTCAAGGTGACTGGTTCTTTCATAATAATGTTTCTTATTCAAGATAGTATTAAGTCTTTGGCTCAGGTTCTGCTACGTTGAAATTGGGTTCACAAATCTGACATAAACATCTGAGACTTGCACGTAGACTTAAAAGAGATTGGATTGGTGAGTTCCAAATGTCACTAAAATGTCTTCCAAATTTTATCTTATATTATTTATCTTGTCATTTTATGTTAGTGAAATCTCACCAATTAAATATAATTTGTTATTATAATATACTATAATACATTAATGTAATACATTAATTTGAATTAACAGCCATTCTCTAAAATGCAACTAACCATAGGAAGGATATATGTTTTTGTTATACTGAATATGAAAGGGGATAGAACACAGTGACAAAAATCAATTTTAGAATGTGCCAAGACTTACTAAAGATTCTAGAGGCTGATCATCAACATTATTTATTGTGGAGGTGGTAACAAAGGAAGTATTCCTGTTTCCTTTGGCAGATATTTATTTATTCATTTCCAACCTATCAAACCTTTTTTTTTTTAAGTATTATTTATTTTGTTCTTTAGATCACAACCTCTGTAAGTGGTTTTTGGGATACCCCCCCTTCCTCCTCCCTCTGGTGCCCCTTCCATTCTCTCAAACCCCACTCTTTGTTGTTTACTAGTTGTGCTAAGTCCATTAGTCTCTTTCCTTTGGCTGTGTCCTTTCACTGGGTGAGGGACTGTGTTGTTGGAACCAGGCAAGCCTTGCTGGTAGGTTTCCAGTCCTAAGTTTGCGTTGGGGAACCAATCTGTATTCATTTGTGATCTGTCCATGTTTTCTTGCTGCAGGTCATCTTCTCTAATCCCATCCCCGCTGCTTTGCTGCTTTACCTTATGCTCTGCTGTCAGATTTAGGGGGTCTCGCACTAGACAGTGTCAATGAAGAAGTTTCTCTGTGGATACAGGTGTCTGTGAATGCCCTTTGCAGATCATTTCCTCTGCCTCAGTTTGCAGGTTTGATGTGGGAACATTTACCCCATCTTTGGTCTTCCTCTCCTCTCATGTAGTGTGTGTGTGTGTGTGTGGGGGGGTGCTCTCCTAAAATTCATCTCCGAAATGAGGTCCTGGGTCTTCCCCGCCCAGTTAGCGCATTGGTGTTGCATCATGACATCATCGTGTCTCTACAGTTGTTTCTCTTGTCTCGCATGCACTGGTTCAGTTGTCCATCTGCTGTGTCCTGCTCAGGCCTGTGGGCTGGATTTTTGCATGATCCCTCACCCGTTCTATGCTGGGGTTTGTGTTGTGAATGCTCTTGCTCTCTTGAAGTTTAGCTGGAGTGAGAGGGAAAAGGAAGGGGCTCCTGCCTCCCCCCCCCCCCCCCCCCGTACCTCCCTGTATGGGGTGGGGCCCGGATGACTTGAGTCAGCACCCTTCCATGCTTCCCTTGGACTTGGAGCAGGGGGCAACATGGCTCTGCAGATCTGGGCTGCAGATGGCTGCCCTGTGCAGTAGTCATCCGCTGGTGGGTGGGGCCACCATAACCCTCACCGTGTTCCCCCGCCAGGGTTCACCCGGCTCAAGGGGCTTATCCAGGAAACTTCACCGCCTTTGCTCCCTGCTGGCAGGGGAGCTCGGATGGCTAGGGAACCAGGCATGCAGGCAGCCCTCAGGTGACTGGCTGCAGGTGGGCGGGACCCAAGTCCCTGCCCTGCCGCCATGCCAGAAACTCCCGACATGGGCGTGGGGCCCGGATGACTTCAGTCGGCGCCCTTCCATGCTCCCCTTGGGCTTGGAGCAGGGGGAAACATGGCTCCGCAGATCTGGGCTGCAGATGGCTGTCCTGTACAGCAGTCATTCACTGGTGGATGTGGCCACCGTAACCCCCACTCTATCCCCCCTCCAGGGCTCATCTGGCTCAGGGGGCTTACCCAGGAATCTTCACCGCCTTTGCTCCCCGCTGGCAAGGGAGCTCGGATGGCTTAGGGACCTGGGCACATAGCCCAACCTATCACCTTTAAGAAAGGGAATTCAAAGTTTTGATTGGCCTAATAGTGTAAAAATAATATAGCTTCTTGAGCTATTTCCTAATAATATTTATGTCATAATCTCAATCTCCTTGATCTCAAACACCATGACTTCTAATCTCTTGTGGATCTGTTTAATAATTGGCTGTACTTTTGTTTCTTTAGGAGCATCTCACACCTCAGATGTGTACCCACCTCTCTGGCAGGAGAGCCCTCATCAGTTTAGTGACTACAAGGTGGAAAATGGAAAGTACACCATTAACTACTGGAATTATCTTGAGAGAATGGGGACATATAAAATTCTGTTAAATAAGACAGCTGAGTATTTTGCAAAATTTGCACCAGAAAATGAACAAAATATTCTGTGGGGATTACCTATACATCTTGGATGGCAATATCATACAGGTAAGAATGAATCTTTTTCATTTCAGTGTCCTTTTGGTTAAGCTTTAAGTTGCATAAGGATGTAATACTTTACTTATAGCACCACATTTATGAAAATCGATTATATTTTCTCTCTAGTCCAATCTAGTCCAATCTCTCTAATCTCTTCCTTAACTATTCTATTCCCTACTCCTTTCCTATTTTCTCTCCATAAATGTTGTCTTATTAAACATTTATGGAATAATACCGGCACTTCTTTTTTACTCAATAATATCTAATAGAACTATATATGATAATGAAAGACTTTTATATTTCTCTATCTAGTACAAGAATAAAAGCCATTTTGTAATCACATGCCCTTGCACTTATTTGATTATTGACTACTTAAAATGACTAATACTTCCACAAAATCAAATTACTAATTTTACCTACTTTCAATATAAATAGACACAAATGGTTAGTGATCATCACATTCTCCAAAACATTGCACACTAGACACTTTTCATTTACTATTGATTGAAGTGCTGTTAGGTACCAAGGTTAGATCTAAACACAGGTGGATGATGTTCATTAAATATACAAGAATGTACTATCTACAATTCTAAATGCGGCTAATTAATTATGTAGATTTGAGTGACAAAGGAAAAAAAACCTGTTAGGAAACCTTTTTCTCATGTTCTTTGTACATAAAAATAATGTGTTCTTAGGGATGAAAATAGATATTTGTTTTTGGATCAAAAGCATTATAAATCCCAAGCTATCTTGTTCTCACTAACAACGGCATTCAAGAAATAAGAGATTTTCACCATAAGCTGCTAGAAATAAATATGGAAAGAATGTAATTGATAAGACAGTGTTATTATAGAAAAGATAAGGAGAAAAGACTGTAGGTTTTAATCACAGTCAAACTTATCAGAAAGATCTTCTTAAAGTCAGTATAATTCCTACTCTTAGGTTGTTCTTGGCATGGACATTAGGTATATATGTAGAGTATAAAAGAAACCAGGCAAAGGGTCAGATAAAGCCAAACTCAAAAGTCAACCCTTACAAGTTGACCACAGAACTAGGTATACGGAGGGGTAAGAGGCAGAGCAAAGCTGGGAGGGAGCAAATGGACAATGTGAGTGGACTATGGGTACTTTGGGAGTGGAAACACTATAGTAGCATCAACAATACAGAGAAACCAGGCAAAGGGTCAGATAAAACCAAACTCAAAAATCAGCTTTTACCAGCTGACCATGGAACTAGGTTAAAAAGGAAGAAGAAACAGGAGCAAAAATTTAATATAAAGTAAAAGTGAAAAAAAAAATCAATGATTGCTAATATTTTTGGAGTGCATATCCTGAGCACTTTTTATACCCATTTTCATTTAACATTCCCAGACTACTAGGAGGTAATTATTGTCTATTTCTGTATAAATTAGAAAGCTGAAATTTCTTATAGTTGTTTTCTCAAGGTGAGATACTGGTTAAGTAAAAGAAGGGGATTGGCTTTAGTTGTAATCTAGATCTTGCTTTAGACAAATGAAATTGAATCTCTAATATTTACTATTAGGAATAGAGGGGATACTGAGTACAAGAAATACAAACTACAGAGGCTAATAAAAAGGAAAGGTCTATGAGAGGACACAAGAGAACAAGCCCCCAGAAAATCATCTTACAGATGCTAAAGAAAAGGAAAGAGTATGAATGGGAGAGATGAGAAACAAAGCAAAAAGCCATGAAGTAAAGGAAAGGCAGTGATGGGAAGTTTGACACAATTCTTTCAGTGAATAAATGTTTGTACCATCCTGTAAATATAATGGATTTTGCTAAATATTTTTTTCTGTGCATTAGAAATGGGCCTTGTAAACCTTTATCTGTATCTCTCTTTTAGGCAGATTAGCTGATCCCACCCAAAAATCAGACTGTGGCTACAAATCTGGGGATTATCTGTGCATCTCTGTGGACAGTTGGTGGGGTGGTAAGTCTAATGTAACAAACTTGGAATTGGTAAACTTTCCACAAAGAATCCATACAGCCTGGTACCCAATTAGAACATATAAAATAGATCATTTTATATAAATAATTTGGTTTACATCTCAATATTTTCAAATGGGCTTTTAGCTAGATATTCAAAAATTTATAAATTGGTTTATCTGATTATAAGACATCAATTAGAGAAAATTGGTATTTCAAAATTTAATTTATATAGGATAGAAGTAAGAATTTATGATATCTAATAAAGCTTTGCCAACAAGAAAATATGTATATATTCATATTTTTAACATGTGAAATTGAATTTAGTGCATAAACTTTTAAAATTATAGCATTCTATAGAAGTTATTATTTTTCTTTGTTATCTATTGTCTTTTACAATCTAGTTTTTTAAAATTCTGATGCAAATATTATTCATGATTAAAATAATAAACCTACAACATAAATCTATTCTGCTTTGTTAGAGTAAAGCTTTAAAGAAAAATATATTTGAATTTCAGTATCCACAAAGGAAATTTTCAAATAATTTCTGAAAGGCTCAAAAAAGCTCAAAACAGCTATCACATTTCTAGATTTATGAGTTTACTTTTATGTTGTATTTAACTTCAAAATAAAAACACTTTTAAATGCTAACATTTATGGTAACCTTTTGTTTACACAGCCTTTAATTATTATCTCTCTGCAATGCCCTTCTTTGCTGCGATTGATTCTGGTCTAATGGGGATATCATCAGACAATGTCACCGTTCTTCCACCATCTAAGGATCAAATGAAGTTCTGTCATAATATTTCCAGTTGTCATTCATCTTTTCCAGAAACAATGAGAAAGTGGAGTGAATTTTATCAGGTTGTTTTTTTTTTTAATGTTTTAAATCATACTCTCAAGAGTAGTTGAATAACTTTTGAATACTGCATAATGTAGATTTTTTATACATTGAGCAATATGTTCCTAAAAAATAATGTTCATAATATGAAAATATTTATGATGAAGACATCAGTATTAGTAGAAGCATATTGCAACATGACATGATATTTTATAAGCATTCTTTACCAGTGCAGTATCATGGTTGGCCTATCCATTTTTCTGATACCATATAAATCACATGTGAATATGTGAGTCCAAAAAAAATTGTTGCCTAATAGTGTATTAAATTTCCAAGTTCATATAATTGAAGGTAAATTTGAGTTATGTTCTGTTTAAAAATTCCATTAAAGACAAATCTGAAATGAAATTGACCAACTTATTTTGCTCTCTGAAGTAGTCACATATGAATTGACCAAAAAATTATTTAAGAATGAAAATAAAATTTTGGTATTCAAAGTAAAGTATCAAGTATGAATGAGTACATGACCAAAGGTCAAATTTCCTTTTACAGAAATTATTCATTATATTGCATTTATTCCTTTTGTTCTTCCTATTTCTAAATTTTAAATATTTTATGGAGATTCTGTTGCATGTCATGGGAAATTAAATAAATAAAACCTGAATACTGAGTTCCAAACAGTGTAAAATTTTGAATATTTCAAAAACATGATCTGTTCATTTCATGTAGATTCAGTATTACTAGTAGTTAATATAACTAATATTAACCTCATTGTGGGTGGTTAATAATTAAATCCTTAATTCTGAGAAGAATGTTCTCTCATTTTGAATGTTGAAAAATAGTATTTTGAAATGAGATTATCTTAATATTTCCATTTTTCTTCTTGGATAGCATATGCAGTCACAGTCTAGCAGCTTTGAAGACCTCTTGAGGTATTTGTGGGCTGCACATACCTCATCCTTAGAGGCTGCTCATAAAAATGTTCATAATAGGTAAGAATGGATATAACATTTTGTTTTAATATGGTATCAATCTTTCCAACTTGTACTATCCTTTGAAGCCTTTTTAATTCACAGATAAGTGAATCATGAAGGAATGTTATGAGCAAGAGAAAACTGATAGGAAAAATAGGCAAAAATGTATATTTTACTGTAAAATATAACAAAAAAACCCAATAAAACATAACCAGAAATACAAAAGACTTTACAAAGCTGTTTAAATACAAACTGGTGTCTATAGACTAGTTTTTAATAGCAAATAATTGTGTTCATAACCAGAATGCAATGACAAATAATTATAAAATCTTAACCTCATTTTAATAAAAGAAAATGGTTTGATTGGTAAATAATGGGAGAGAAATATATGAGAACCATTGGTATCATGAAAGAGAGTTAAAATAATGCCAAGAGTCTCCCCGTTTTATAACAAATGAGTTTAAAGGAAACAGCATATGAAGTTAATGACTTTATTAGAGGTGGTATCTCTAATAATGGTCAAATATCCTTTTAAAGAAATTGTTCATTATAATGAATTTATTGTATTCTTTTAACTTTTTATTATTTGAAGTGCCACCCAGAGTGAGTCATGGTGTCTAGCAAGAAGGAATGGAAGGAGGTTAAAAGTGTCTGTAAACATAGACACATATGGTTGAGAAATTATTATTAGCCACCTTTCTTTATCTTTCTCACTGACCTCATATACAATTAAGATAAACAAATCAGAGTCCAGAGACTCTATATATGTTTTATCTTATTGAGTTGCTTCAAGGGTTGATTTTATCTTGTTCAGCAAGAGTTCGTCCTCTTTGTAAATCTCATGAGATGAATTAGGATTGTAATCATCATAAACTCGTCTTGCTTTGACTCAATTCCTCAACTTATTTCTGTTGATTGTCAAGAAGGGGTGAGGTTATCAGACAAGTAAATAGAGAGGGAATTGTTAACACCACAACTTGAGATAAAGTTATTATATATAACTCATTAAAATTAGTTTTAAAAAATATTAAGTTTATTTGTAGAATTTCTAAAACCACATGGAAAACTACATTCTTTATAAAAATAGTATTTTCTATAGCAATTTCAAAGGACAATCATATCAGTCAACAATATCTGAATTAAAATAGCAAAGTTGAATGTATTTCAACTTAGGAAGGTAGAACTATATTGGTCAGATACAGTGTCACTGAGGGCAGCATCCTTATCTGGTAATCAGTTATTAGGAAGCACAGAATTGTGGTATTAGTGAGTTGTCATACATAAGTGGATTGAGTTGATAGTATTATAGAGCCACTCATAAGACAGCTGTCAATTTGCAGTAGAGGTATATTTATGTTGGCAGTTTGTTCATGATTGGCTGATTTCACACATGAGATGTGACTGATTGGATGCTTACAAAAACTTGTCTACTGAGGCAAGTTTTGATGATTCATTGAAGAGGTCTAAAAATTGTATGGTGACTATTGTGTCTGCATAACATTTTTCTTTACTAGGGGTAAGAGAGTAATATTTTATTTCACAACTATGACAACATTTGAAGTAGCTAAAGCCCAAGGAGATTACAGATAATTTTTACCTATAGATATGTATTTGGTTAATCTGGAGCTATAGAAACAGAAGAAATATACAGATGTGTTTCTTTGATGAGATGATGCATTGAAATTATTTCTAAGTTCATAATACCTCTGTTTATGTTACTTACAGTAAAACCAGGGGGAGTATAAAAATACCATATACTGTCCACAGCCTTGAAGAACATAGAGCACGATGAGCAAGATATAGGCTATAAAATGTTTCCCCAGAAATGAGTATGGTTCAATATATGGTTCAAGGGATTGCTAGAACATGTAGTACAAATGATATAAAAATATTCATTAAAATTTTAAAATTTCTTCCACAAGTAAATAAAACATGTTTCCAGTATATATTATGAAATAAAAAACATTAAAATATCAAACTACCTAAAAAAATCAGAAAAATTCTCTGCAAGTTATTTCAATTTTCAGTGGTTACCTTAAAACCATTGTTCTTTAAGAGATATTCAAGCCAAACCAAAGTTTTGTTAATCTTTGATTTTTATTTTTAAAATAATGACTCAGTCACATTTCAGAATTTACTAGGTAGAACATACTTTTGAAAAAGACAAAACATTTTCAAGGTTGGTAATTTTTCCATTCAAAAATCATATGTCTTTTCAGATTTTCAAATCTAGGAAATAATGTCAAAACTGAAATTCTGTACTGTATATTCTAACATATAGAACAATTTGGTTTCTAATGGGTCTGTTTTGAAAATTGAGTTGTCAAAATTCTGAGTGGACAAGTTTTAAACGCATACTTTCTCCTCACTTGTCTAATAGGTCAAAATATTATTCTAAACAAGAAGCAGATTTTGAAAGCAACTGGGCTTTATTTGTTGATTATTTAGCTCAACTACTCTTTCCTTCCACCTTGATGAGAAGCCATGAATTCCTGTTGGGCCTGCCAACACGAATACTTGTTAGTGAAGATAAAGCCTACTTTATTAGTGACTTCACTAATTTTCAAAATATAGTCTTGTTGACTCTAAGTTTTCTCCACAAAGTGCATAAATATACAGGTAAGAAATACACTTTATTATTCTGCAACTCTATGCATTGATTTCCTAGGTTATGAAATAGTATTATAATTATAGTCATAGTCATAATTATAATTATAAATATTTGCGAAAATGTTTAAAGAAGGAAAAAATTGACTGCTGCATTTGTTTCACATCTTTAATAATTCTTATGGGTCTCTGATAGGGGTTATTTCATGATCATTTCATGATCTGATAGGGGTTATTTCCCCACTTAGTGCATTCTTTTCACAGAGATACTTGAAAATACCAGCATAATAGAGTCTCTTTTTAGTTTGAGAAAGAGGGAAAAGAATGTATATTTTTTCAAGTTTTTGCAAAAAAATAAAAAGCTTTTTTGGCAATGTTTTACTTATATATTTTGTTTCATTTAAATTTTAAGTGAAAAAGTAAATGAAATCATGAAACTGCATGACTAACAGAATGATGAGATTAGTACGTTATATGATCCTATTTAATCCTGTTCTTTTTAGTATAGATGTGAAAAATATAATTTGATTCCCCAAAATTCTGCTTTGAAGAAAGGCATATTTCTCCAAATTTATCAAATTTGATAATTGAGAGTGCAGAAAATTGCATAATGATAAATTTGAAATTCCAACATAGTTTTGGTTCCCAGACTCCATTTACCCTTGTTCTGTTGAAGGAAAAAAAAAAAGTGTGTGTGTGTGTGTGTGTGTGTGTGTGTGTGTAGGTTTAATTTTTGTTCCCTAAACAAAATTCAGAAATCGAATATGATTAAAAATTAAAGCAAATACATTGCTTATTGTGTTTAAAAATAATGTATTTGCTATTTGAATAAATATTCAAATTACAATAGCAAAATTCAGTAGATTTATATTCTGGCTCACATGATTATTTAAGATTTTTTTTTTTTTTTTTGATTAGCAGGAGGCTTTCTTTCTTGGTAACACAGACACTTAGAATTTTTTAAGGTGTGGCCCCACCAATCTTCATAGCTCCACCAAGTCAGAGAAATCAAGAGAACTTGAACCCTCTTTAGAGGCCCAGCACTAGAAGTGACAAATAAAGCTATATCTCATGCAAGAGTTGACATGCAGTCCTACCAGATGGGGATTATGAGAGATATGGGAAAGTTCATCCTGTCTGAGCCCCATTAATAGGAGAATCACAAAATATGTTGATGTGTCAAATTATCTTTGCCTTGTCAGACGTAAAATCACTGCCAAGACCCAGATGATATACACAAACTATAACTTCCTAGTATGTAAAGAGTAAGGAACTAATGGACAATTAGAACTAGAACTGATCTGATTTAAATACTATATATAACATATGATATTTGTCTTTCACCATCTTGTTTATTTCTCTTAACAATATAACTCAGTTAGATAAGAGTAAATACTTTATTATTTCACTATGTGAAACAAAACTCAAAGTTAAAAATACAGAGAACAGGTTGGTGGTAATCAGAGGGGAAGTTGGTGGACAAAGGATAAAAATACTGAGAGGCATCAATGTATGGTGATGAATGGAATTTAGTCATTTGGTAGTGAGTCTATGACATATAAAGATGTATTATAATGTTGAATTCCTGAAACTTGCATAATGTTGAGAATTGATGCTACATCAATTAGAGAAAAGAAAAAAGATTATATATAACAGATTCCTAGAACTTTCTAAACTCAAGTTTTATTAAAATAAATTTTGAATTTATTAAAGAGTATTTGAACAAACTCTTACAAGCTACAAAGAAAAGAAGAATGACAGTTTGGAATACAGTTGAACAATTAATTTACTTCCAGCCTCTTCTAAAAACTTCTAATGCTCCTGTTGATACTCAGAATTCAAAAGCATTGCTAAAAATCTGGGCAAATAGTTTTAATTTAAGTAGAGAGATAATAATAATAGTAAGTACATTAACACTGATAAAAATATTTTTACAGTTGTATTTTTGGTTTATAAACAATAAGCATATCACACAAATTTTTAATAGAACTTTAAACCATATTTTTGACATCAGAAAATATAGGATTTTGTTCTATACCAGAAATTGGACTGAATTTCTTATATTTTAATCTTTAGGCCTTCCTTATATTTTTGAAGATTCAATTACTAATTATTTGGTATTTTTAAAAATAGTTATTTACCTAACCATACTTTGAAAAATCACTAATAGACGGAAAAGAGTAATGATTTCAGATGCCATGCTCTTGTATCTTTATCTCTTGCAAATTAACTATCTCATAACTATCTTCTATCTTTATCTCTTGCAAATTAACTAGCTCACATCATTACAAAATACTCTTCTATTTCATAATATATTTCGTTGTTATATCTTGAAGTTTTACAATATACCCAGATGTCAATGTTATTAAAAATTCAAGTGTTATAGAAATTTATCAAATATAAATAACATTCTCCATCATAATATCTTAATCTCCACAACCGGTTCCTTGACTGATCCTTTTTTTTTAAGCTTCAAGGTCCTGCTATACATGTGTCTATGAACTAGTGAATGCAAATAGATGAATAAATTATGTGGCAAAAGCCATGTTGTTTGTGTGAAAGAGATTATCTGTATGATGTGCTTCTGTACCACACATTCACCACAAAACATGTATGTGAGAGACACTAGCAAATCAGAAAACAATGGCAAAACAAATTAATTCACAGACTGGATTGATAAACTTTCCAGTTTGGGGAAATGTGAAAGTGATAGTCAACATGTACATTTATTAGTTTAAATTATTACAATAACTGCTGATTCAATTACTAGTAATGAATGAACAGATTGGGTATTACCAAATGTCAATTAAAGAGCAAGCTATACATTACATTCTTGTTAAAACATAGCAAAAACAAAACAGCACCAATTCTATAGTAGAGTTTGTGCTTCTTCATGAATACTAAAAATGAGTATTAACAAACTTTTTTCTTTATTTGCTTTGTTTTGGTTTCATTTGGTTTATTTATTGAGGTAACATAGGTTTATAACAATGTATATGACCTACAAGAGTATGTTCAAACTACTATAAATGTATGTTACCATACCACCCCCACCATCAAAGCCCCTATCCTTCCCCCTAGACTATTATTTCGTATATGAAAATGGCATTTCACTTCCCTTGAGATTTTATTTCTTTAATTGTTGCTGAATCCATTTTCTTTTTAATTATTTATGTCTGCAAGTTTAAAAAGAAAAGCATAACATGATTTTCAAAAACATGTTATGTTTTATTAAAGAATGTACATGTAACACATTAATTTTTTAAGAATTTTATATTTTTAAATAACTTCTACATTTCAGATCAAAATTAAAATTTTATCTACAACTTTTAAATACCTTTACCATTTCTCTAGGAACGTTGTTTTTCACTGTGTGGGAAACCATAATGAAGTCAAAGTTTGCAAGAAAACTTTTTCAAGAGATTTTGGAATTCATCCTTCACTCTTTTAATTAATTAAATTCTCTGGAAATCTATAATAAAATAAAATGCATAATGGCAATAATGTTTAAAGGAATGTTTAATAATGTTAACAAAAATGTTTAATTCTCAAAAGAATTGGTTCTTACACGTTTGCATAATTTTGATTGTCTACATCTCTTTAATTTTGAATTAATACTGCTGTTAATTTGCTTAAAAGTCATTATTGAATTGTTATCAATACTAACTGAAAAGTAGATTCAATTGAATAATTGATAAATCCTGATAAATTAATAAAGTTTACAAAATCTGGTTAGACTTTTGGATATTATTCTACCTAAATAATTTCATGCAATTTGGATGAGTATATTTTCATAGTTAGTAGCCAAGAAACTGAAGATTGTAAGGGAAACTAAAAATTAGAGATGAATTTGAGTTTCTAAAACACTTAAAAACACTTTTCTTGGGTTTCTAAAACACTTTGGAAGGGTCCCTACCATGTGTCACTGTTGCAGCAGATCTGGAGAGCTGCCCCCTTCACCCAGGTTCCTGAGGGAACCCACCTGCCCTTCCTCTCCCCAGATGAGATGCCAGAATCCACTGGCACCAGCGCCGGTGCAAATTACTAACCTACAGATCTACTCGCAATCTGGAAAACATTACTATCAACATGCCAACTAACACCAGAGCCACAGTTTCTCAATAAGTAGAACAAGTAGAAAGCAAAACTCAGTAAGGAGGAAAACTGTAGACATACAAGCAAGCCCTACAGGAAATAATCCATCACCACCAAAGAAAAGACAATCTCCAGAAAACACCAAGAAAGACATTGAAGAAATGATGTGTATCTCAAAGATTCCAAAATCGATATGATAAAAGCACTCCAACAGATAAGAGAAGAATCAGGAAAAAAGGACAACAGAATGACAGAAGCATTTAATGCACTAAGGGAAGAAGTAGAAAAATATAAAAAAGAAAGCATCGATAGGTATAACAATCAACAAACTGAAAAATGAAAATGAATCCCTAAAAATGAAATTGAAGGAGACCCAGGAGTTAAGAGTTGTAATAAATGAGCTCAAAAAATGCAGGGAAATGCCATAGAAGCAGATTAGATAAAACAGAAGAACAAATCAGCACACTTGAGGATACAGAAATAGAGAAGAAAGAAGAGAGATTAAAAAAAAAGTAAAAAGACTGAAAAAAAGCTCTGAGATATGTCAGATTCCTTAAAGAAAAGATACATAAGAGTAATAGGAAACCCAGAAGGAGAGGAGAGAGTCATGGGAACTGAAAGCCTTTTTAATATATAATAGAGAAGAACTTCCCAAATCTAAAGAATGAAATGAAAGTGACATACAAGAAGCAAAAAGGACACCAAACTATTTTAATGAAAGAAAAGCCACAGCAAGACTCATCATAGTAAAATTTCCAAGAATCAAAGATAAGGAAAAAAATAATAGGAATGGTTAGAGAAAAGAAACAGATAACCTACAGAGGAAAATCCATTAGGCTGACCTCAAATTTCTCCGAAAAGTCACTCCAGGCAAGGAGATGATGGAGTCACATCTACAAAAAACTCCAAGAATAAAAGTGCTTGCCAAGAATATACTACCCTGCAAATCTATTCTTCCTCTATGAAGGAAAAATTACAACATTCTCTGACAAGCAAAGTCTCCAGAAATTTGCTACCATTAAACCCCACTCCAAGAAATTTTGCAGGAGGCCTCAAGATCAAAGCCATAAGAACAAACAAAACAAACAAACAAAAAAAAAAAAAAAACAAAACCAAATCAAAACCCCAAAATGACCACCAGAAAACCATTAGAATCTCAAATATCAATAATTACCCTTAATGTCAATGAACTAAACTCAGCAATCAAAAGACAAAGAATTGCAGACTGGATCAGAAAACAGAACCCAAAATTCTGTTGCCTCCAAGAAACACATCTGATCTCTAAGGATAAGCATAGACTGAAGGTACAGGGCTGGAAAACTACGTTACAACCAAATGGCCCCCACAAAAAAGCAGGGGTTGCCATTCTTATATCAGACAGAGCAGACTTCAAATTAAGAAAAGTGACAAAAGATAAAGATGGCCACTACCTAATTTAACCAGGGTCAACCCACCAAGAAGACATAACAATAATCAGCATATATGTTCCTAACGAGAGAGCACCAAAATTCATAAAATAACTACTAGTAGAACTGAAATCAAATATTGGTAAGATACATATGTGGTAGAAGATTTTAACATGCCACTCTCACCAAAAGACAGATCAACAAAACAGAAACTATACAAAGACACAAAAGCTCTAAAGGAAGATCTAGATCAAATGGACCTAATAATATATACAGGACACTGTACCCCCAAGGAAAAGAATACACTTTCTTTTCAAATGCACATAGTTCATTCTCTAAAATTGATCATATATTAGGCCACAAGAAAAACCTGTGCAAATACACAAAGATTAAAATAATACCAACCATTTTCTCCAATTGTAAAGGCATCAAACTAGAAATCAACAATGAAAAGAAAATTAGGAGAATAAACACTTCATGGAGACTGAATAACAGGATTTTAGAAGATCACTGGGTAAAAGAGGAAATCAAAGAAGAAATTAAAACATACATGGAAGCAAACGACAAATATGACACAACTTTCCAAAATGTGTGGGATGCAGCAAAAACAGTATTAGTAGGAAAGTTCATAGCAATACAGGCCCAAACATAAAGACTTGAAACAGCCCAAAGAAATACTCTCATCCCCCAACTTGGGGATCTAGAAAAAGAGCAACAAAAAATTCCAAAACCCAGCAGAAGACAAGAAATAACAAAAATAAAAGCAGAGATAAATGAAATAGAAACCAAAAATACCATCAAGGCAGTAAACAAAACCAAAAGCTGGTTCTTTGAAAAAATAAATAAAATTGATAAACCCCTTGCAAGGCTTACAAAGAAATGAAGAGAAAACTCAAATAAACAGGATCATAAATGAAAAGAGAGATATTGCAACAGACCCAGCAGTAATCCAAAAGATATTTAGAGACTGCTACGAACATCTATATGCAAGCAAATACAACAACCTGGAAGAGATGGACAAATTCCTAGAACAATACAATCATCCAAAATTGAACTAAGAAGAAATAGAAAACTTAAACAGGTCAATCACAAGCAATGAAATTGAGGCAGTCATCAGAACTCTCCCTAAAAACAAGAGCCCAGGTCCAGATGGTTTCACAAATGAATTCTGCCAAACATTTAAAGAGGAACTAACACTGATACTGTTAAAACTCTTTCAAAAAACTGAGAAAGAAGGAAAAAAGGAAATACATTCCATGAAGCAAACATTATACTAATTCTAAAACCAAATAAAGATGGTGCAAAGAAAAAGAACTACAGACCAATCTCCCTAATGAACACAGATGCAAAAATTCTAAACAAAATCCTGGCAAACTGAATCCAACATTGCATAAAAAGGACTATCCATAATGACCAAGTGGGATTCATCCCAGGGGTACAGGGATAGTTCAACATCCGAAAATCAGTCAACATAATCCATCGCATCAACAAAGTGAAAAGCAAAAATAGATGCGAAAAAAGCCTCAACATAATAAAAGATATATATGACAAACAAACAGCAAATATCCTCCTCAATGGGGAAAAATTGAAATCATTTCAATTAAGGTCTGGAACCAGGCAAGGATGCCTACTCTCTCCACTCCTTTTCAACATAGTTTTGGAAGTCCTAGCTAGGGCAAATCAGACAAGAGAAAGACATAAAAGGAATCCAAACAGAGAGAGAATAAATAAAGCTATCATTATACATGGATGATATGATACTCTATATAGAGAACCCCCAAAATTGACAGAAATAATAAATCAATTCAGTAAGGTAACTGAATATAAAATCCAAACACAAAAATCAATAGCATTCATATATGCAAAGAATCAATCAGAAGAAAAAGAAATTTTTTAAAAATGTTCCATTTACCATTACCCCAAAGAAAATTAAATATTTGGGAATAAACCTAACAAAAGAAGTAAAAGACCTATACAATAGGTCTATTGTATAGACCTATAAAACACCCTATAGACTTATAGACCTATTGTATAGACCTATAAAACACCCTTAAAAGAAATAGAAGAGGATGTTAAGAAATGGGAAAAAAAATTCTCTGTTCATCAATTGGAAGAATCAACACTATCAAAATGGCCATACAACCAAAGGCAATCTACAGATTCAATGCAATTCCAATAGAGAGTCCTAGGACGTATATTAAAGAGATAGAACAAACATTACAGAAATTCATATGAAACAACAAAATACCCCGAATAGCCAAACCCCTCTTGACAAACAGAAGAGAGAATGGAGGTATTACTATTCCAGACTTCAAATGATACTACAAAGCTGTAATACTTAAAACAGCATGGTACTGGTACAAAAACAGACAAACAGACCAACAGATGAGAATCTAATACTCAGAAATAAAACACACATATATGGTCAACTAGTCTTTGACAAAGAGACAAAAAAGATACTCTGGAAAAGGATAGCCTCTTCAGTAAATGGTGCTGGGAAAACTGGATCAAGACATGTAAAAAATGGATCTGGACAACACCTTCACACCTTGTATGAAAATCAACTCAAAATGAATAAAAGACTTGAACACGAGATCTGCAACCATAAAATACATAGAGGAAAACCTGGGCAAAATACTTCACGAATTTTACCTCAGAAATCCATTTCAGGAAATAACTATGGCTGGCAAAAAAAAAAAAAATGAAGGAAAGCATAAACAGCCAGAACTATATCAAACCAAAACGTTTCTGTACAGCAACAAAACAAAAAGAAACCCAACCTACTGGGAGAAAAATTTTGCCCCCCAGTTAAGTGACAAGGGACTGATAACAAAGATCCACAAAGAGCTCCTACAGTTCAACAAAAATAAAGCAGAAACCCAGTCAAAAATGGGGAGAACTAAAAAGATACTTCACCAAAAAGGAGATGCAGATGGCTAACAGGCATAAGAAGGAATGTTCCATATCACTAATAATCAGGGAAATGCAAATTAAAACCACACTGAGATACCATCTTACACCAGTAGGAACGGCCCATATAAATAAAACAGACAAGCGTAGGTGCAGATTTGGAGAAAAAGGAACTCTCTAACACTGCTGGTGGGAGTGCAAACTGGTCCAGCCACTATGGAAGACTGTGTGGAAGACCCTCAAACTATTCAAAGTGGGATTACCATTTGACCCAACAATGGGAACCTACCCAGAGGACATGAAAACACTAATTCATAAGGACACCTCTATGCAAGTTTATCGTAGCTCTGTTTATAATTGTCACAATTTGGAAACAAACCAAATGCCCCAAAACTGATGATTGGCTAAAAAAAAAATATGGTATTTTTACACAGTGGAATACCACACATCAATCAAGGAGGACAAATATATGTCATTCGCAGCAACATGGATGGAACTAGAAGGACTCATATTAGCAGAAATAAGCCAAAAAGAAAAAGAGAAATACAGGATGGTCTCACTTATATGATAGATATAGGGAAAAACAAACAAATGAATAAGAAAATTAGAAACAACTAATGGGACTGAAAAATGGAGCAAGAGAGGAGGAGGGGGAAGAAGGCGGGGGAGGTAAAGGGCACAAAACAGCAGGATGATTAACAGGTGTTAGGGAACTGGGAGAGCCCTGGGGTACAAAATAAGGTAATATAAATATAAATACATATATATATATAATTAAAGAAAACTAAGTTAAATTTAAAAAAAATCAGCCATCACAGAGATAGTTGACATTCTCTGTGGATATCTATCCTATTCCCCATTATACATTCCCAGAAATAATAATCAGTACACTGGATTTGATTTTTGTCATTCCTGTGGTATTTGAAACATTTAAATCACACATCAGTAAATAGTATATTATTTTGAATTGTTTATAATTTTGTAATTATGGTATTGTGATGTGTATACCTATCTGCAACTTGTTTTCTTCCCACAAAACTAATTTTTAAAAAATGAACTATTAGTTTAGAATATACTACTTGATTGATCAGTGTTGTGGATAATTGTTTAATTCTATTGTTGGGGGAACAGTATGCCAGGAAAAACCCCATCCTCATTTTCATGTCAAAGAGAACCTAAGTCTCCAATTCCCACCATGCCAATGACCTGCCGTAGCTTTGGAAGGGGATTGCTGGGAAAGAAGAAAGGAGTTAAGCAGTCACACTTGGTGGAAAAGAGAGGCTATATGGAATGGAGGGGAATTAGTTTATTCCTACCCTCAACATGCTTGCAGAGACACTACCCTCTGCCACCCTGCACACCCATCCACCCCCAGCTCAGGGTGAGGGTGTATTAACCTGCTAAAATATTTATGTCCCTCTCTCACTTTGTATGCTCCCCGTTTTCATTTCCTTAGTAACTAGATCTTTTATTAACCATTCTGTGTACCTGTCCTTAGGTCTTACTCTGAATTTTTTTAAATGCATGATGAGGACACACACCCAGGCCATCTCGTTTCCTTCAGGGTGTCTTGTCATGGTTTCAATGTTAGGAAAGTATGTTCTGAACATCTTTTTTAACCCATACTTTGCATGGAGTCCTTCCAGTTCATAGAGACAAAAGTTTTATCCTTTAAGGAGAGAATACTCATAAATTAAAACAATCAGTATAGGAAAGTCATCTTATTGAGGGAGTGAAAAATGAACCAGGAAAAGAGAAAGTAACAGAAAAATAAGAAAAATGATTCCTTTTTATATCAACGAGTCATTAGTAATGGGAGACTTCAGGAAAATCTCTGAACATTGTAATAATCACATGTCAATGAGATGGGATTAAGTAAGAAAACAATCAGGGAATCTTAACAAATATTACAGAATTTAGGAGAATTAACATTTAAGTAAGTCACAAGTTCAGGAAACTATTGTTAAAATAAATGCTTATTGAATGCTGCAGTGTACTGTAATTACGGTTGGGTGGATAAAAATGAATAACAGCTAAAGTAATTACAGTTTAATTAGGGAGATTAACTGGAGCATATTATTTTTAATACCTTTATACACCAGAAATTTTATTAAAATTGATACACACAAGCAAAATCTTTAAAGATACTTGCTTTTATATACATAGTACATTTTTGTACTGAACTACAAAGGTCTAATTATAGAATACTAGAAGAAAATAGAAATTTGTGACCTCCTTGAAGTTATAGCTCCATTTGTGAATTGAGTAATAAGAAAATTCAATCGTCTTGCTAAAATATAGTACTGAGAAAAGAATAGGGGAGATTACAAAATATTTTAAAAGATATAAAGAGTCATATACTTAAAGTTTCATGAACAATTTTATGTTAGGAAGGAGATATTTTAGCAGTTGTGCAAAGTTGATGAGGGAATAAAACTTGGATATATTTGAAGGGAGAATAATCCAGGCATAAGGGATGAGAAATTTGGAAATTGGGAGCAGACAGGATATGCTCTTGGAAAAGCAAAAAGACTAGTAAAACAGTATAAAAAAGAACTAGGAGGTGTAATCATAGTGATAATAGGGTTGCAGGGCCATGGATAAGAGCCCAGTAAAAAGGATGTATTATATAAGTTCTTGCATCATGTAAGTTCTTGCATCATATAAAATCTTATTGCCAATCACTCATGTCCCAGTTTCCATGGAAAGGTGTTATGGAGGCCTTATGTTTACCTTAGCATACAGTGGAATTGCACTACAGGAAAAGAGTGCTGGAATAATAATACTTGGAACTTGTATAGAGCAACTAGCATATCAACCCATTCTCCACATTCACACCCTTAAGAGAGAGACAGAGAGTGAAACTTCACCATTACATCGAAAGAAAGGGGCTCAGGGGAGAGGGTAAAAGAAGGTGAAATTCTTCTATCCAAATTATTTTCTTTCATTTGAGATTACATTTTTTTACAGTAACCCTTTGTTCAAAACCACAACAATAAGCATCCTTTCCACCTCATTCATTATGACTGGCCAGTGCTAATGTAGTACCAGGCAAAGCCACTACTTTAAGAAAAATTGGTCAAATTATGTCTGAGACTTGTGAATGATTTTCTAATGAAGTATTCTGGCAACTCATTGCATACAAAAGGAAGGACTAAGCCTGTGTGGGGCCTCAAGCTACATAAACTAGTTATGACCTATAATCCAGGTCACAGTGCAGGAATTCTGAAAAGGCCTGAGTTCTGACGAAATTCACTGTCTTATGATCATTTCCACACAGACTTTGATCTACTATCTGCAGGTGCACCTTGCAACTTAATTTCAGGCATTTTTCTTACCCCTTACACTTTGCCCTGCTGCTATCTGGGCCACCTTCAAGGACCTGTATTGTTCTCAGACTTGTGTGACCAAAATTGTCAGGAGAGAGTCTACATATTGGTCCATCCTTGCACTTAAGAAATTACACCCAAGCTTTAGTTTTGGAAGTTACTCTTGGAACCATATCTCTGTGCAATTATGAGTTTCACTATATTCCATACACAGGGGTCTGTGTGAAGCAGCACAAGAACTTGACCCAAGCCATCCAGAAAGCTCATGATTATGATCTCCAGTGACCACAGTCCCCAGGGACTTTGATTTCAGTACCCCTCCTGGAGAAGAGAGTGTTACTCTGCCAGCCTCCACCTTATTAGGTAACCATTGGAACTCCAGAGTACATCTGCAAGTGATACAGGGTTGTGAGTGATGCAGTTAAATTGTGTTGGCGCCAGAGTACCCTGGTGGGTAGAGTCTGAGAGAGCAACATGTGAGAAGAAGCAAGAAACACCAAAAGGCAGATATAAAGAAGGAGTATGTATGGTGGGGGGAGAAGAAAAGGAGAGAGATTAGAATAGTGGACTGAGAGAACAGGCCTATGTGGCCTGGCCAGGGTAAGCCCCCTGGAAGAGTAAGCTGGAGATGGCAAGGAGCCATGGTGACTGGAAGAAGAGTAGCTGGTGTGGAGAGTGTGGCACTGCAGCAAGGTGGCATAGTGATCTGGTACCTGGAGATGGCCAGGAATTTGAAAAGCTGATTTGTGCATTAGCAATTGTGGGAAAGGTTTGGAGCACCGTGGAGAAGTGGAGCGGTGTGGAACACTGGAGAGAGAAAAAGCAAAGAGAAGATGCCGGAGAAGGACTGAACATTGCTGGGTGGCTGCAGTTTTGGGGGGGGCGCCATCTTGGATGTGTTTGAGACTTTCAGACTAAATGGTACTTGAGGTGAAATAACTGGCCACCAGTGGCAGTAAGGACTTTTCGCTTTCCCTGTTGAATTTCCCTTGTTAACAAAATTCCTTGTTAAACTGCATTTGAGTGGCAACTTCTATGCACTGGTGAAGAAAGTTGGGTGGCAGAAGCATGTTGGTTGGTGGCTTGTTGGTTGGTGGCTCCTGTCCCTTGTGACTTGATATCAGAAGCAGTTGCCAGAATATTTCCAGTCATCAGGCCAGTAAGGGTCATTTCCAAGAAGAGAAAAGTATCAGAATCAGTGTCAGAGATATGTTTCACAAGTTCAGCTGAAGACCTCTTTATACAGCTGGCAGCTCCCAGAGTGCCCAGTAGTTCTCAGCAGGAGCTGTAGACTGGGAAGAGAGCCTGAGATACTAGGAGATAGTGCCTAAGAATTACATGATGAAATTTCACCCTGAAGAGTCCTGTCTCTTTTGTTGTCAATAGCAGTCCTGGAGCAAGAGAAAGGAAATAATTGTTGAAGAGGACAAATACATGTGAGATAGAGAGAGCAATACAGCTGTGTACAAGTAACTCCACTCCTTTAAGTTGTAAATAGATGGACTAAAGAACCATTTGTTTCTGCATCAGATTTCTGCAACTGAACTTTTCCATAATAAAGCTGTAACTCCTATCAAAAACATTTTCCCCTTTCAGCGTTAAACAGAAACTATTTCTTGCTTATTTTGTTAAGTGAAATTTCTCTGAATCCAAGGTTCTGACATTGAAAGCTTTAGTTTTCTTTTAGCATTTAGAAAATATCACCCTATGGTCTTCTGGGTTATCCAGTTTCTATGAGGTCTGCTATAGTCTTTACTGCACTTCAATGTGATAAGGTCTTTTTCCCCTGACGATTTTCAGGATTTTCTCTTTGTCTTTTGTCAACAGTTAGAATATAATAACCGCGTTGTTGTTATTTTCACATCCTGCTTAATATCCCTCAAGCTTCAGGGTCTATGATTTGATATTTGTCACAGCCATTGTCATTATTCCCTCAGTTTTTGACTCCATTCTTTTTTGCTCTGTTCTTTTTATTCTCATGCATGATTATGCTTTGTGTTTCAGTTTTGATAATTTTTATAAAATTATCTACCATTGTTAAGTATGTTGATTAAGTCAATTATGGACATTTTTCATCTCTGTTGTACATTGGATTGCTAGACTTTTATTTAATTTTAAAATGTTTCTATTATTTTTTAAAATTTCCCACAGGATCTTGTGTGTTGACTTTCTTTTTGATTATAGCAGTTAACATAATAACTTTAAGTTTTCTGTTTGATGGTTTCAATTCTGTGTCATGTCTATCTGGGACTCAGCTTGATTTTCCTGACTTTTCTTATGCCTCATACTATATTTGGTTAAATGTGAATATCTTGGGTAGAACAATAGAGACTGACCTAAATAGTTGTTTGCTTTTTGTTCTGTTTTTTTTTTTAACTTGAATATGAGCACATCTTTCCTTCCAGTAGCTCTTTAACACAAAGGATTTGTACTTAGCTAGTTGAACTGAATATGAGAATTTTTGTTGCTTTGAAACACAGACTTCAAAATCTTGTAGGGGGATGGGTTTACCAGAGTTTTTAAAAAATATATATATTCTCTTTGTTCAACCTTAGATCCCCCTCCCCCCTTCATTTTTTTTGTTTGTTTTTACAAAGCTTTGACTATTGTAGCTCCTAGAAGTACTCCCTAGTTATATTTACTTATTGCTTGTTAACTTGAAGTGGTCATTCTCCCATAGTCCAATCAAAGCTTCATATTAGCCATGTACTACATCAGGACTGATGTCGCACAATTACTACTGACCTTTCTCCAATGTAGCTCCGACCTGGTGTCTATTCTTCCTCTCCCTGATGGGTAAAGCTTTTCTCTTACAATCCTCAAGCATGAAATGCTTTCATTTGTGCCCTAAAACTGACTTATTTTTTCCTGCCTCCCCTAATCCCGCAGATTAACATTTTTGTTTCACATTATAAATAGAAAAGAAAGGATCCTAAAATAAATTAGTTCCCTAGTTTCAGTTGCTGTTATCCCCCCACATTTGCACTATGGAGAAAACATTTCTTTTTTATTATTTTTGGATTTTGTACAATACATAATTGCATAATCGTTGATCCCCATGGGATTACCCCCACCATCACGCCCCCTCTGTTCTCTTTACCTCCTTTCTTTTTGTTGTTTGTCCATGTTTAACCCTTTGGTCTTTTTTTTAAATCTTCATTGACCATTCTGAGCACCTTTGGCTTATATCCATGCTTCTTCTTTCTTGGTAGCTGTTCTTTCTGTTAGGAGAAAACATTTCTTAAGGCTATTTCCTCTCTTTTCTTCCCCGAAAGTATTTCTAAGGTAAGAAGAAAAAAGGATAATAAAAAGTGGCTTCTAATTATTTGATTTAAACAAAAATTCATATTGGTCTAATTTAATCCCAATGACACTCTAAACCTAGTCTTAAGGAAAGATACAACTATTTATTTGAATTATCAATAGTTGTTTAAATAATAACTGCTTCCCCTTTTCTCTTAAAATTATGCCTTTTTCCAGCTTCAGTGTCCTGCTCTGAGATGATCTGAACTGCATTTGATTAAAATTAAATGCAATTTGTCTTTGTACAAAGGTAAATGAATACTTATTATTCCTTCCTGATATGTTGCCAATTCTTCGTTGCCAATTCATTAAACTGATTTCCTCAAAAAACATGTAGGATATATCACTTGCCCTTTTTGTCATCCAAATAAAATTTCCTTCCAAAACTCACATGCTTTTTTTCCTGGTTGTCATTCAGAAAACAAAAAGAAAATATTTGTTTTAAATAAGGCCTTAAAGCATGGATTAAGCTGAACTGAGTCTTTTAGGAAAGTCTCTAATCCATTATGACTGGTGATCTTACAGGATGAGGAAATTTAGTTGTGCAGAGATATAGACATGCAGCCCCATGGAAGAACAGGACCAGTTGAGGAAAAGGAATAGAGGTAACCATCTCTAAGTCAAGGACAGAGACTCAAAAAAAACCAAACTTAACAATGCCTTGACCTTGAACCTTCAACCTTAAGAATTGTAGAGAAATAAATTTTTATTTTTGTTTAAAATATTAAAGTGAAAATTTCATTCTTACTATGGATATTAATATCCTTAGGATATTCTTGCCATTTGTTTTCCTAAGAATATCCTTAGGATATTGTTGCCATTTCCATAAGAATGTCTATTTTGTTTCTTATTCCATACATAGTTTTTTTTAACTCATTTATTCAATCTTAGTCTTCTTTAATGAAAGATGAGTATATTGACTCATCACAAATATTCTCTTCTTGACTTTTAGGTTTGAGCAAAGGGCATTTTTCTTTTTCTTAACTTTATTATAACTTTATATTATATTTACATGCTGAGCTACACTTCATTGTTTGTATGCAACGTATCCTCCATTGTGTTTTGGTCATTGTGTTACAGAACATGCCATCAAGGTTTTCTCCACTGTATGGGTTTTCATAGACTGCACTACTGAAACACCATAGTCTATAATGAAGCATTTTTATTGGTCTCTGTTCCATTTTAAATAATATGTAACTGTAAACTTTTGCTCCCCTTAAGCTCACCTTTCTTTTGTAACACAGAATCTGTTTTGAACATTCTCCCTTATAAGTATAAATATAATCCTCATTCTTATTATAGACATTTCCTCCATTTTTATTTCTTACCTTAACTGATACTTATAAACTGACACATAATTTCTACCCTTGACACAGTATTTTCCCAGTGATAACTCTTTGACATTGTCATTCACTTATAGCCTATAAATTACAGATTTAGCCAAATTGTAATTATTGTTAGTGAATGAGCCATTTACAACTATGCTTTAAAATCATTTCTATCAACATTTATTTCCATTTTTCACTGTTGCCTTGGTATTTATATTTTTATACCATCTGGTTTTCATGATATTCCTTTGAAATATAAAAATCATCGTAAATAAATTAACCATTTGATGCAACTTGTTATGGGAATTGCTACTCAGAAAATAGCTATTATAAATCTATGATGTTTGATGCATCTCATAATGCATTAGATCTTTATTAGACTTAACTATACTTAATTGTAAACACTCCATGTGTGGAATATTTATTTTGATGTTGTATGGTGTGTTGCATAGATGTGAATTAAATTCTCTAACTTGGTAGTGTTGATCAGGTCTTCTAATAGGTTCTTAATAATTTTTTAAATTCTGTGAAATCTAACATTCTTTCATTATAATCTTCTGTTACTACATTGAATTGTTGTGATAAAAATGAATGAGATTATATAATCCTACAACTATATATAATTTTTTGAGTTTGTTTCCCTTAGCTATGATCTGCACAAATCCTTCTCAGATTTTTCTCCCTTTTAGTTGTGTTAAAAAGAGTAGAGGAAAAGAATTGGGAACAGGTACATTTTCCACATTGAAAAGCATATTGAATAGGCTAGAATTGGGTATTCCCTTCCTCCATATTGAACACTAGAGTGCATTGAGTATTTCTCTTACCTTGCTTTAACTGGTCTTTGATAAAATGATGTACCATTCCTAGAAGTTTTTTGTTGGGAAAACAGAACATTCCAGACATATTGCAACATACTTATCTAATCTAAATTTACAAATGATTTATTTAACTTTCCCTACTGGAAGAATGAAAAGATTATTCTCAAATTTTCATAAAGAGGACCTATTGGATTTTGGAAGAAAATTTCATGATATACTGAGGAACGTTCTGAGTTAGGATCCCAAGAATTTTGTTCTCTTAGCAAGTACACATCCCATTTGCAATGCATAGTGTCTAAACATGAACTGCTAAGTTAATTTCTCTAAAGTTTATTTCAACTCTGAAGTTTATATCAACTCATATATTTCCTTTCAGAGCTTCAGGGTATATGGTAGTTTTGTCCTCAATGACTCCAAGTCATAAGGGTAAGAGAAAAACTGGAAATGTTTGAAATAATAGCTAGATTGGGGAGAAAACTGGAAGAATTCAAGATTCAGTACAGTTTATAGATAGAAAACAAAATATCAAAGATAATTAACAGTGCTAGAATTTAATATTCATAAAATATGCTTATAAACATATTTTCTCTTTAAAATTACCCTCATTCCAATCTAAGATAGTCAGATTAAGTATGATTTGTTTGCTAATAACAACATTATTAGCAAACATTAAATTTGCAATAACATAGTGATCCTAACCTATCAGAACCTTAGGTTACTGAAACTGCCAAGAAACGATAATCTTTCTTATTCACCTAGCTGAATTCTAGGAATCTTGAATCAAGGCTGTTTTCTTGAATCAAAATGCTTTCTCAACAGGATTTATTCCCTTCACAAAGTTTATCTTAGTTTTTGAAAGCTGTTTAGTCATGTCTGACTCTGTGCTTTGTACACTATCAAATATGACATTTTATTAAAACTTTGATACAGAATGGCCAATGGCATGTGAAAAAATGGTCAACATTGTAATAATCAGGGAAATGTAAATCAAAACCAAAATGAGATACCATCTCACACCAGTAAGAATGGCCACTAAAATAAAAACAAAACCAAAAACAACAAATGTTGGCATGAATGTGGAGAGAAAGGAACACTTTTGCATTGCTGGATGAGAATGTAAATTGGTCAGCCACTATGGAAAGCTGTGTGGAGAACCCTTAAACTACTGAAAATTGAACTATCATTTGATCCAGCAATCCCACTTCTGAGAATTTATCCAAAGGTTACAAAAACATTAATTCAAAAGAATTAATAAAACCTATACCCAGATAGTTATTGCAGCACCAGTTACAATAGCCAGAATATGGAGACAACCCAATTGACCCAAAACAGAGGAATTGGTCAGGAGGTTTTGATTTATGTCACACAATGAAATATTATTTTCAATCAAAAAAGATCAACTTATGTCATTTGCAACAACATGGATAGAGTTAGAAGGAATCATGTTTGCAGAAATAAGCCAGAAAGAAAAAAGAAATACTGAATGGTATCACTTATATGTGGGATGTAGGGAAAACAAACAAATAAGAATAATTTAAAACTGCCAACAGAACTGAAACATAGAGCAAGAGAGGAGAAGGAGGGTAAGATCGGGGGAGGGATGAGCACAAGAGATTGAGATGGTTCATGGGTGATAAGATAGTGAGAAAACCTTGGGGTAGAGATGTTGTAAAATATACATGTGTGGGTTTGTGCAATCAATTTAAAAAATAATAAAATTTTAAAAATTACAATAAGGTACTACAAAATAAATAAATAAATAAAACCTTGGTATAAAATTAGTGTTTTAAATTGAGTTATGTTAGAAGGAGTATATATTATTGGCAATAAATATATTTAAAGAATTCCAGGAAAATACAACAAAGTTTAATTCTTAACACCACAGAAACTAAGTTTACTTAATCCAGCAGTTAATCATAAAGAGAACATGAAGCAAAGAAATAAAATATTTTGGTGAGATACAAATTCTTTGTTTTCCAGGGGAGATTATTCAAATGGAGGGGAAATGACCCTTGCTAATAATTACTTATGAAATAAAGATAAGTAATCTTTAGCAAACTTGATGTTTTAGTAGATGAAGGAAAATCAAGGTCTAACACTACACAAGTGTTTATACATACATAATTTATAAGAGTTACACTATTTTCAAACTCTCAGAGTCTTGAAGAGTACTTGCCATCAACATAGCTGATGCTATGCATTGCTAATAGCTAGGAAAAAAGGAGTTACTTCCCTGTTGCTTTAGAATTTTAAATTTCAAGAAGGATATGACAAATTGTGGTGCTATCCTTCATTAGAATTCATAGTTTCCTTTCAGAAGGATGGAACAGGGAGAGGAAGGAAAGCAAGGTTTTTGTAATGTGAGATGATTGACAAGGTTCTGTTCCCGCAATCATGGGAAAAACAAGAAAGAAAGATTAAAAGGGTTTAGAAGAAGAAGAAGAAGAAAGGATTCAGCCATATTTGGAGGAGGATGTGAGCCAGGCCACGTTGGCCAAGATAGCCTGGAGCCCATGGCTTTCAGCCTAGACTGGTAAACACAGAGCCTTAGCATGCATACGTTGATGCATAAGTTGATGGTGTATGTGCTAAAATAGTATAAAGAGTTTGGAGATTTTAACTTTGTGTTGGATTTTGTCTTATCTAGTTTGACTCAAATGCTTTTAGAAAGGCAATGCTTTTGGAAAGGCCTAAGAAGATGGACCTGCTCTTGGTTCCTGTGTCTTGGAGTTTTTCTACTGCTGAAAGTTGAGAGGAATGCTAAAAGAAAAGAATATATCACATTTTTGACCACATGCTTGGAAGAAATGAAACATACCAAAGTGAAATCAGGTGAAAAAACAAGCAAAACAGGGTGCTTAACCAAATTTACAAAGAGGAGCAGCCGGCCTTTTAAAATCAGTCATGCACCAGGTTCTTCTCAGAGCGCACATGCTGTAGCAAAACCATAGAAACCTTAAGAAGATTTACTTATTAAAAGGGCAAAACAAAAAAAGTCACTGGGGATAAAAGGAACCCCTTTGGTAATCTTACCACGCAGTCCAGTCTCTAGTCCAGAATGCTACACATGGCTTTCAGTCATGTGCTTCCTCACAATGGTGGCTGCCCCACCTTAGGCCAGATGAAGGAACCAAGATGGCACTATCACTCCTTCTTCAAAGATACAGATCCACTCACTCCAAGCCAGAAGAAGCTAAAATGGTGTCATCTCAATGGCATCATCAGTCCTTCTCCAAAAGCAGGGGATTCAAATCCAATGATGAAAACCAGGATAGTGTTGTCAGTTCTTTTCCAAAAGGCACAGCTCTGACATTCTTTCAGCTCTAACTCTGAAGTGACTTGGAATCAGCAAAATTCACTTGATACAGCAACACAGTAAACACTTGACATATCTCATGTTGAAAGCAACAACATGGCAAATTTTCTTCAGTTCTCCAGAAGTCTTCCAAGCTTCACAGTTTTAAAGTTAAACCAAGTTCTTAGGTACTAAATTTCCAAGTCAGCCTATACAAGTTACAAGTTTCTCCAAAATCTGCTACAGCACATGGCAGAATGAGCCCTGAAGCTTTCCAGCCTTCCTGCTTCTTTGCTCTCTGCACCTTCCTTCTGCCCTGCATTCTCTCTCTCTCTCATCCTGAAATCCCTAATACCAATCCTATCATGAGAAGGCTTGGCTTCCCTTCTCCAAGTCTCTGCCTACCAATGAACAATATCTGTTATTTTAATGCAGCACCACCAATTCTGAGGGCCACAGTCCACCAATATCACCACAGCTACCCCAAACAAAAGGAGGAAAAGAGGAATGCCCTGCTTTTTCAACACGTGCTACTGAACTCAGAGTGACTGGACGTGTGGTGAGACAGTTTGGGACATGTGGTGGGTTAACTGGTTTTTTTATATTTATTTTCTAGCACATAAAATGGGGTAACTGGGTTTTCCACATTTATCTTGTAGCACATTTTTTAGGTAATCTCTTACTTTCTAAGTAGTAAATAGTTTGATCACTTTAAGAGTTTGATCTGGATTTAGAATTACATAGTAAAGGGATGTGGGTAGAGAACCCTGAAGGGGGCAGGTAAAAGATAGGTTTAAATTTTTTTAATTTGCTTTTGGAGAAGGTCTTGAGGCAGGCAAGCAGCAAGTATCTGAATGACAAAGGTAACTAGTGTGTGGAGCTTAAGGGCTCTTGCCCAGTCCTGTTTGTTTGCTTTTTTTTTGTAGCAGATACAGTTAAAAGTTTTTCTTTGGTTTAGGAAAAGCTGGGGAAAGTATTTTTAGTAAAAAACTTGCCCCATCCATAACAATAGTAATTCATTTTTGACTAACTTGATTACATAAGCTTAAAATTTCCTGAAAAGATTGCTATATCACAAACTTTTGACAATTTATTATTCCCCTTTAAATTTGCACTTTATTATTCTCTTTTCTATTACAAAATAAATGTACCCTCATTCTTTTTATTATCTCTTTGTGAAAACATAGACTTTTATTCTCCTTTCATACAAGAATACTTTCCTTATTGTCTCCATTAGTAATTATACATTAAATAAAATTCTTATTCCCTGAAAAACCTTAATTTCTAGTGAAAAAAAGGTAAATAATTAAAACCATGTCTAACAGCCACTTTTTAGTTTGGGAAATTTATTGAAATTGGGTAAGAAAACAAGGAAAACTGCATGATTAATCAAATTTACAAAGGAGAGCAACTGGCTTTCCAAAGCCAGCCACACACCAGGTTCTTCCCAGTCCTCACATGCAGTATAGCAAGACCACATAAACTTTAAGAGGGAGGCAAAAACAAATGTACTTATTAAAAGACAAATTAAACAAGAGTCACTAAGGGGTACAAGGAAACCTTTGGTCATCTTGACATACAGTCCAGTCTCTAGTCTAAAGAGCACATGACTACAGCAGCCATGTGCATCCATAAAATGGCGACTGCCCCACCTCAAGTCAGATGAAGGAGTGAAGATGGCACCACCACTCCTTCAAAGACACAGCTCCACTCACTCCAAGCTGGAAGAAGCCAAGATGGCATTGTTACAAGATGGAGTTGTTGATCCTTCTCCAAAAGTCACAGCTCTGGCATCAATTCCAAAGTGGCCTGGCATCAGCAAAGCTCACTTCATACAGCAACACAACAAGCACTTCAAACATCTTACATTGAAAATGGCAGGTCAGCAAATTTTCTTCACTTTTCCAAAAGACTTCCAGGTCTTGTAGTTTCAGAAATAAACCAAGTTTTCAAGTACCATGTTTCCAATACAGCTCACACAGGTCACAAGTTTTTTCAACATGCTTCCCTGGGCTCCTCACCAGAGCAGGCTGAGGATGGAAGCCCAAAGCTTGGCTTCCTTCCCTCTCTGCTGCCCCACATGACAGCAGCAGTTCTGAGGCCTCCAGCCTCCCTACTGCTCCTCTGCTCTCCTCCCCATCTTTCCCCATTCTCTTCTGCTCTATACTGTCTCTTTCCATGTCTTTTTCTCTGTTCCCTCCCTAATCTTTTAATCCCCTTTTCTAGAGAGAAGTCTTAACTTCCCTTCTCCAAGTCTCCACCCACCAATGAATAATGGTTGCTATTTTAATGCATCACTACCATTACTGGGGGCCATAGCCCCCTAACATTATGAATACATTTCATGATTTCTAAAAATGTACATTTTTTTCAATGAGGCACTGTTACTAATAAACTCCAACATCTGCAGTTCCTGTGACATAGCCATATCACTGAAATTGGGTGGGTAGAGAAAGAAATAAAGAAGCTAAACTGAGCAGACAATGTTAGCTTATCTGCCAATCACTTTCCAGGGGTCCTTTACTAGAGAGGCATGTTGTGAACATGCAACAAAGTCCTTTAAAAAGAACAAAATTTATTTTAAAACCCAAAAGCTAAAAACAGGAGATAAAACCCCTCCACCAAAATGCCAAAAAACAATCTTGGTCACTGCACACAGTCCAAGCAAAGTTCTAAACCATGTGTCTGACTCTAACCAAAAGAAACCAAAGTTCTATGTGTGGGAAATTCAAGCTCAGTCTATTTTCTCCAAGTCTTTTCCTTTAGCATACATATGCCTAGAATTCAGCTTTGCACATCTCTGTTCTGTTCTCTGTAGCAGAATATAGTCTTCACAGATTTCTTCAGCAGACTTTTCTCTTTTGAGAAATCAAAATCTTCTTTCAAACTCCAAGCTTCCAGGTCTCCTTCTGCAGCAGCCCTGCAGTTTCTTTTTCAAGCTGCAAATTTGCATCTCCATGCACTTCTTACAAAAGGGCCATGACAGAGGTCTCAGTCTCCAGGCCTTCCTCCTTCAGCATTCATGCATGCAGGCCCTGGCAAAAGTGGACATTTGGAGTTTAGTTTGGGTGCCTGGGGACAGTAAGTTTAGAAATCCAGACCCCAGTGGGGCCTACCACTTTACATACATACTGTTTGTCTTCTGGAGCACATTTGACTCATGTTAGATGGTGCCAGGAGGGGTCTCCCAGAAGTTTTACCACTATGGGTATGGTGAGAATGACAGTGTGTGGGCCACTCCACTGAAGCTGTAGTGGCTTTGGTTGTAGTGTTTTAAGTAGGACGTGGTCTCCTGGATGCAGTGGAGGGGACAGTTGGTTGGGAAGATCAAGATCAGAGGCAGGGCGGCTGCCAGCAGCCCAGGCTGGCTCCGGGAGTTCGGAGCTCCCTTGCCAGCAGGGAGCGAGGGGTGTCGGGCCTCCTGGGTAAGTTCCCCCGTGGGGGAACGGAGGGTGGGGTGGGGGCGAATCCTCATCTGCCAGTAAGTGGCAGAGGCCACTTACAAGCTGGCCTGGGCCGGCACCGGAACCTTTCTGCGCGCGGGCAAGGGGGCGGGGGGCCCTCCATCTCTCTCTTACTTCTTACTCCAGCTAAACTTCAGAGCAACCAGAATAGGTGCAACAGCAACCCCGACATAGAACAGGTGAGGGACCAGGCAAAAGTCCAGCCCACAGACCGGAGCTGGACACAGCAGATGGACAACCAAGTGAACCAGTACAAGTAAGACCAGAAAAGCAACCATAGAGACACGATGTCACCAGGCACACTTCTACACTGTCCGGGCCAAAACCCGGGACTTTAACTGGGAGAGTCAAGGAGAGCAACACACCCTCCCCTCATCGAGGGAGAGGAGGGAATGACCAAAGAGGGGATAATGGGCCCCCATACCAAAACTGCAAAAGGAAGCAGAGGAGATAACCTTCAAAGGCCACTGGCAGAAGCCTGAACTCATGGGCCGGGCACGGTGGCTCGTGCCTGTAAGCTTCAGCCTATGGAGCGGCCGGGGCTAGGGATCGCAGTTCGAGTCCCGCCTGGGGCCCATAGCAAGACCTAGTTCCAAAAAAATAGCCAGGCATGGTGGCACGTACCTATATTCCCAGCTACCTGGGAAGCTGAGGCTGGGAATTGCTTGAGTCTGTGGTACCCTGGGCAATGAGAGCCTGCGGTTCCACAGGCAAAAATAGTGAGACCTAGTCTCAAAGCCTGAACTCAGAGAAATTTCTTGACCAACACTGGCAGGAGGCAAGACCCCCAAAGCCCAACACCAGAGCCATAAGGAAAAGCTGCAAAGCAATGGAGATGGGATTGAAGAAAACGGCCTGCAGCAAGAAAACATGGACAGATCACAAACGAATATAACCTGTCCACCCAACACGCAAACTTAAGACTGAAAACCTAACAGCAAGGTGCGCCTGGACCCAACAATGCAGTCCCTCACCCAGAGAAAAGACTAACATAGGAAAGAGACTAATGGACACAGCACAGCTAATAAACAACAAAGAGTGGGGTGTGAGAGAATGGAGGGAGCACCGGAGGGAGGAGGGAAGGGAGAAAAATTTATAGCAGAGAGCTTGTAACCCAAAGAACAAAATGTAATTGTTTATATTAAAAAAAAAAAAAAGGTCAGAGGCAGGACTAAATATCAGTCGGCATGTTCCCAAAGTAGTTGCCTGAGTAGGGAGAGCTATGGGAGACAGCCGACAAGTGGGGAGGGTTGGATAGGTAGGTTCGTGGTTAAAAGAAAGGGGCGACCAAAAGGGCTAATGAATGGGGGTTCTCTTGAGGTGGCCCTTATTCTGATGAAAGCTAAAGGGATGAGCTCAACCCATAACTTAAAGATTTCTAATTAGTCAGATGGTCCTTGATTATCCCGTTGGCACACTCCACTTTACCTGAAGATTGAGGTTGGTATGGAATATGAAACTTCCATATGATTGCCTAAAGTTGCAGAGACTTGCTGTGTGATCTTTGAGACAAAGGCAGGACCATTATCAGATTGGAGAGAAGTAGGGAGACCAAGGCAAGGGATAATGTGATTTAGGAGGACTTCAGTTACCACTTCGGCTGTTTTTCTGGTCGCTGGCCAAGTATTTAACTGTTTTGTGAGCAGGATGGTGAGTGAAGTCAACCTGGTAGTCCTGGTCAGGTAAGTGTCCACATAGTTGGTGGGTTGCAAAGGAAAAAGGTGGGCAGATTCCCCCATAAGAGGATTTAGGAGACAAGATTGGTGATAGGAAGTTGTAAGTAAGGCTGTTAGAAGTTTAAAAATAAATTTAGCATTAATAATTGGTAACTTTTTGAAGGAAAGGAATTTCCTTTTTCTTTTTTGCCAGATTGCAGCTTGCATGTGAGCTATATGGGAAGCATATTTTGAATTAATGTTCAGTGGGTATTTGATAGAGGAGAGTGTTTGGGAAACTAAGTTGGAAGGATTGTATCTCATCCAGAATTTTAGGACAGGAATGGGTAGTAGGAGGTTGGAGGCAGAAGTAGGCAGGAGAGTGGCCAGGTTGAGAGAGTTTGATTGAGACTGACTAGAGGATTTTTGATAAAGAGCATGTGAAGGTTTTGTAGGCAGGAGGGATTAAGAGTAATGAGTGAGCTATGAGATAGGAGATCCTGAAGGCTATGTGGAGAATGTACCTGAATGGATTTGCCCAGGGTGAGTATGAGATTCCAGAGTGAGCAGGGTGTAGATGAGCAGGATTGTTGCTGCTAGGGCACAAAGGCAAAGCAGCAGACCTTAACAGAGGAATTTATCTGTTTGGAGAGATGAGCTATAGGATGCAGGGCCAGTCCCAGAGGTTGGGAAAGGACATCTGCTGCAATGCGTCAGCATTTGTCTGTGAACAGGAGGAAAGGCTTTTTCTGGGTTAGGAAGGGCAAGGGCAGGTGTTTTGAGAAGGGTACTTTTTGAGTAGAAGGAAGACCCTGTGAACCTTCCCAGGGGATTGGAGAGGTCCTTGGGGTGAGTTTTAACAAGGAGGATGGGAGTGCCACAGGGTGAGGTAAGGAGGGGTGGAGGTAAGGATTTTTTTCTAAGAGTCTTTGAATAATGGGTTTAAGACCCTGGCAGTGAGTGAGAGAGATAGGAAACTGAGGGTGTGAGGGAAAAGAGGAATTTTTTTAAGGTGAACGAGAACATGGGTATGATGGGTAGCAACTGTTGGGGTAGAGACATCTCACACTTGCAGGTTAACTAGGTCTGGAGGTAGGAGAGTATTCTGGGTTAGAGGTTCACAGTTGGGTAGCAAGGGAAGGATGAAGGTTTCTGCTGGATCAAGTGACCAGGAGATTGCTGCTCCCAGTTTAGCTAGGAGGTCCTGTCCTAATAATGGGGTGGGGCAAGAGGGCATGACTAAAAAGGAATGAACCAGTGGTTTAGCTGATACTGAGGCGGTTCAGATGGCCAAGAAGGGAGGCCATCAACACCCATGACCAAGTCTAATGAAGGGTAAGTTTGACCCTAGTAAGAAGGAAGAACAGAGAAGGTAGGCCTCGTGTCAACCAGAAAGGAGGTTGATTTACCTGCTATCTTGAACATCACCCTAGACTCATGGAAGGTTATTGGAGTCGACGAGTCTGGACTTTTTCAGTCCTCTGCCATTAACCCCAAGACAGCTGGTGG
Organism: Uropsilus gracilis; assembly: GCA_004024945.1. NCBI lineage: Eukaryota > Metazoa > Chordata > Mammalia > Eulipotyphla > Talpidae > Uropsilus > Uropsilus gracilis. The sequence continues at coordinate 78,618 of PVHY01001902.1, read as the reverse complement.
AAATGTGGTAGGGGCTGGAAGAACTGACCCACCACAACTTGGCCATCACTTTTCCAGTGATCCTGATTACCTCAGATGGGTCAAGGCCCTGGTGGAGAGTGGGGGTTAGGGCATTGTCTGGATCAATGACCTTTCCAGCCACATTTGAAGCAAGATCCCTGTGGTAGCTTTCTATGTGAGGAGGCTGGTGTTGGCCCTTTTTTGGTCTTCAGGGGAGCAGGGAATGAAGGTCTCAAGGCAGCCACTAAAACCTGAGCCTGAAACTCAGCTTACCCAGCTGTTAAATATTTGAAAGGCCATATTTCAGAGAGGGACTTTGAGGGCTATTTTGGCTTTCCTAAATTTTTACGTATACCTGGGTCTGATTGGAAAATAAAACAAGCGACCAAGATGATGTTGCCACCCGGTGACTTAGGCTTGGGGAAAGGCTTTAATGCCAGGTGACATGGTATGGTTAGTGAGGACTTGGGAGCTTTGCATCTGGTACTGGAAGGGTGGGGGATTAAGAGGTTTTAGGCAGGTTAGAGTAGGGAGGAGGAAGGCAGGAGGCAGTTGGAGGGGAAGTAAGAGTTTTAAAATGTTTGGTGCAAGTAGAAAGGAATTTGAGATATATTTTGAGAGACTCCATGGAGAAAAGTTTGTTAGAGAGAGTTAAGTGGGAAGAACTTGGAAAGTGTGATAGGTTTTGAGGAGGGCGGGGTGGGAGCGCAGAAGAGAAAATGCCTAAGGGATCTCCAACTATTTGCCATTTTGGTGATGGAAATTGCTGAGTTTAGGAAGAATGGAAAGATCAAAAGTTTCCATTTTCTGGGTCATCAGGACCCACTGTCCAAGGATACTGTGGCACGGCAACATTATGGGGATGGTAAAATATTAGACACTTAGGCGTTATAATAGAGTATGGTCCTAGAGGGTAAGTGAGGTTAGGAGGTAGCCCAAGAGTGTGGAAGGATCTGGTTTGGGATTTCTGGAACCATGACAATTCTTTGTTTTCACTAGTCAAAGGAGCATGCAGCATTCTGTGTACTTGGCCGGGCCACTCCTCAAGGCCAAAGGAATGGAATGGGGGTATCAAAGAGAGGGGACATCTCCTGTTTCACTTGAGCCTTTGGATCAGGCACCAAGTCTAGCCAGGCATCCCTGGACTAGTCAGGGTATATGGGAGTCAGCTGACGTGGCCACCCGTTAGGGAGAAGCTGAGTCGGAAAAAAAGGGCCTAGTGAAAAAACAAGGGATTTCTGGAGATGGAGACCTCCCAGTAGGAAGGGCTGACAGAGCAACTACCAGATTGATGACCGGTGTTGGATGCATAGGAGTCACCTTAATGGCCAGTCGCAGTTCCATAGTGTTGATATTGGGTGGGAAAACTGGCAAAGCTTAACCAAACTTACAAAGCTGACCTTTTAAAGTCAGCCACATACCAGGTTCTTCCCTACCCGTGCATGCAGTAGCAAGACCACATAAACTTGAAGAGGGAGGTAAAAACAAATTTACTTATTAAAAGACAAATCAGATCAGAGTCACTGAGGGGTACAAGGGAACCCCTTTGGTAATCTTACCACACAGTCCTGTCTCTAGTCTAAAGAGTACATGGCGGCTGCAGCTGCCATGTGTGTCCACAAAATGGCACTGCTCCACCTTAAGCCAGATGAAGGAGTTAAGATGACACCACCACGCCTTCTTTAAAGACACAGATCCACTCACTCCAAGTCAGAAGAAGTCAAGATGGTGTCACCTCGAAATGGTGTAGTCGATCCTTCTCCAAAAATGGGATTCAATTCCAGCGAGGAAAACCAGAATGGTGTCATCAATTCTTTTCCAAAAGGCACAGCTCTGATATTCTTTTAGCTCCAACTCTAAAGTGACCCACAATCAGCAAAACTCACTTGGTACAGCAACACAGTAAGCACTTCAGGTATCTCATGCTGAAAAGAGCAACATGGCAAATTTTCTTCAGTTTTCCAGGAGACTTCCAAGCTTCACAATTTTAAAGTTAAACCAAGTTCTCAGGTACTAAATTTCCAAGTCAGTCTATACAAGTGACAAGTTTTTCCAACATATTTCTGTGGGCTTGTAAGCCCAGGGAAAGGTCCTGCTGCTGCACATGATTGAGCGATCCCTGAAGCCTTCCAGCCTCCCTGCTCCTTTGCTCTCTGCACCTTCCTTCTCCATTCTGTCTCTCTCTCCTTTCCATATCTTTTTCTCTGTCCCCTCCTTAATCTCTTAATCCTCTTTTCTTGAGAGAAGGTTTAACTTTCCTTATCCAAGTCTATACCCATTAGGACACAATGGCTGCTATTCTAATGCAGATGCTGGAGGCCACATCTCCCTGTTTTGCCACAGCCCCCTAACAGTGGAAGTGGTGGTTCATTTAAGGAAGGCATTCTGACCCATGAGACCGGCTTGCCTTCCCAGGTTCCAGCAACAATATGAGAGGATGGCAAGGAAGGAGGGAAACAGGAGTTAGAAATATGAAAAGATGGCGGCAAGGAAAGAGAGAAACAGGAGCCAGGCTAAGTAGAATTAAGAAGAGCTTATTGCTGTGAGCTCTTGGGCGAGATCCACTAACCCAGGGTGGGAGGTTAGTGAAATAGCACCCACATGGAGTTGGTGTCTGCTTTAATAGGGGCAGGCACATGGGGTATGGGTTTTGCTAGTGTGATGGGCAAGGACACTTGGGCAAGGTTGGAGGCAGCCTCAGCTGTAGCCTGAGGGTAAGACTTGGGTTGGGTGGAGTCCATAATCCTTTTAGGGTGGAGGCTCCCTGTGCTCCTAATCTGATCTTTCATAAATCACTTGCTAAATCACACTAACAACAGTGTTTAGAGCACTTATGACTATTTCATTAGGCACTAAAGTCAGTCTTTATCTTATTATTTATTTATTGTATTTCACTGGTAAATTTTATAAGTAGATAACATGACATAGATGGTTAGGACATTTACATTTACCTTTTTTTTTCTTTTTTGAACATCTTTGTTTACTTTTTTCATGATATAGGATTTTTCTCTTCACCATAGTTTTCCTACCACCAAAGCACCTGAAGTTCTCTCTCATAGTTCATTGTGCTCTCCTTCCCCTTTTTCCATTTCTTTCCCCTTCTCTATCAATTTTTTTCTTTTAAAAAATGATTTGCTCCAGGAATGGAACCCATCAAGTCCCAGCGGGTCAGTGTATGAAAAGATAATGTAATAAGTGAAGTACTAATGCTATCAGGTAAGAGAGAGGAGGCTTTCTAAATTACAACTCAAATCTTCTCCACCTGCTTCTCCCAGGCAGATTCAAATCCTAGACCTCCTGCAGGTAAATGCTTTCACAGACCTCCTTGCTTTTTCACTGACTCCATTATTTTTGTTATGTAATGCAAGCTACCAGCTTCTCTTAGCTCTCTCAGCTACCAGCCCAACTGCAGGAATAAAAAAAGTTAGAACTGCATTTTGAACTCATAGCCATTTGCCCAATTCCCGAAATTTAAAGACAATCAAACTTGTGGGTGCTTTCAGCCATCCCCAGCCTTTTTACTAAATTCCAAGTCAGAACAAAACTCTTAGAGTGCACAGAATAGTTTATTGCTAAACAAAGTGAATTCCTATTTGCTACAGAAAGAAACATACAATAAAAACTCTGATTACTCTGGTATTGTCCAAGCCTTTCTCAACATTATCCAAAGTCCTTCCCCAGATTATCAAAAATCTTCAGTTCCTTAGTCCTGTTAACCTCACCTTTTGCCCAGTCCTTCAGAGTTCATTTACACATGTTCAAAGAGTAGCCATCTTTCCTTGGACTGCTCTAGCTTTTTCTTATCCTCCTCCAAGTAGTAGAAAGAAACTTCATAATACAGGAACCAGCAAAGTTCGTTTTTTCCTCAGGCCTGGCTCTCTCATATGGCCTCTCCAGAAACATTTGAGTTAAACTCCATAAGACAAATTCCAACGCTGAGCTCAGATCTCCAAACTCCTCACCTTCCTTTAAAACACACATTAATAGCCAAGTCCAGTCAAAGGTTGCAATCCCTAGACCTTGACCACATGACCAAGCTCACACAGCTCACATCTCCATCCAACAGAATTCCTAACCAAAATGGCTGATCCCCAAAATGGCTGAATCACCTTCTTTGTTTCAATTCTTATATATTCTTCCTTCCCAAGAGAACTCCTTTTGTGTGGATATGTAGGAAACACAGGAGAGAAGCAATATGCAAAAGTACATAGCATTTCAACACATCACCAGTAAGTAGTGCTTTTTCCCTGGATGTTACCCCCCTAGGTTGGGTTAATAAGCAAATAGTAGATAAAGGGAATTCCCCTTGGTTAACGGCAAGGGCAATCGTTCAATCCTGCTTACAAAACAAATGTTTTTGTGCTGTTTCCAGTCTATCAGTAACCAGCATTTTGATCAGGCAGTTCTGCATAATTCTTAGGATGCAAGATGCCCATTAGTAGTAGTCATCAAGAAATTGAAGGATTAAGGTTTATTACTTTCAAGACCTGAATATTATACAACACACCTAGGACCAAACAGGGAGTTCACAGTTGATAGAGAAGGTGAAAGAGAAAGTTTGATTCTGCTTTAATGCGGTCAATGTTGGGAACCCAGGGCCCATGGAATCTGGACTCACTATTGGTAAATTTAAATTAAAAGGGAAGCAGTTGAATTTCAGAATGAGAGAGTGAGAAAGAGAGAGAGAGAGAGAGAGAAATGTGAACCTTTCTCTCTTCTCACAATGGCCAGTTAACTATCAAAACAAAACTAGGATCTTAAAACAAAACAAAAAAAAATCTCAGTGTCAGGAGGAATTCTGAATTTCTATCTAGTGGTGTGACTAGTAGTTTGCTTATTCAGTTTTGCCAGGCTGAATTAGGTGTCTCAGTTCTTGCATTACAGAAAGTATCACCAATTGTGTTTCACTGGTATTTTTGAGGATTTTTTCCATATTCATCTAACACATTTAAATTTGTGGCTCAATATTTTAGCCTATCTGTTGAAATTTTATAGGGGCATTTTTCCAATATATTTATTTCACTGTTCCTCTAATTCTCTTTATAGAAAAAGCTAAGTATTTATGTATATATACTAATTTAATATCTGGTCACTTTATTAAATTCATTTTTCTTTAAATTCCTTTTAGCATATTTTCTCCTATATTCCAAATGTTATATCATCTGCAAAAATTATAACATTACTTCCTCACTGACAATTTTATACCTCCAATTTCTCTATCTAGACTAACTTCACTGTGTTAACTGAAAATAAACTCTTAATCAGAGTTAGACAAAGAGTTGATTAGATAATTTAAGTAAGAATTTGAACCTGGAGAGTTGTCTGACAAATTTTACTCTATGAGAACTGTTTTAATAAACACAAGTTTGAGTTTAGTTTATATAGGAAGAATCGATGAGTCATTGCCATTAAGAATGTAATTACTCTTGAAAGGAGGAGTAAGTTTTCCATATCCCAAAATATTATTATGTTGGAAGAAAGCAATCTAGGATTTATTTTCTTCCTTTCCAAAAAATGCATTACAAAGATGCAAAGATTGGTTACCCATAGTTAATTTTCTTTTTAATTTGGTTCTTTTGTTATCAATGAGTATAAAAAGACTAGCTTCCCTTCGGTCTGCACATTTCAACATCACACAGAAAGAAACCCATCAAGATGACTTTGTTCTCTTGCCTGCTAGACCCTAGATGGAGTGAGGAGTGGGAGTAAGATTCTTCAAAGAAATTTAATGGTAATGACTATCATAGTAACTTTTAAACCTATACCTGACTTTAAAGGGAATAATCTTGAGGCTCCCCTACTAAATACGAGGCTGGCATTTGGCTTTAGAAAAGTGTGCTCAAACATGTGTATCCATATGTTACCTTCTTTATAAAGATGATAGACTAGAAACGGTTAATGGTTAGAGTACTTGTGTTCTTGATCTGGAACATACAATATTTCCAACATTTTTTGACATTAATATTTTTGCAAAGTTGGATAATTAATGGCAAAGGGTATTTTGAGTACATAAGATAATAGCAGTAAAGTAGTTAAGTTCTACTGCTGGCTAAAATAAACACTGCTGTGAAACAAGCTCAAAGTTCAGTGAAAGAGAAATTTATTAAAGAGCAATAGTTGGAAGCTAAATTGAGGACTCAGGGAACCAATACAAAATTTCTTCGAGTGAATGTTCTTTGGTCTGGAGATTTATGGCCTGCATTTATATAGGCAAATAACATGCACAGTAAGCATATGCAATTTTTTTCTCTTAACACCGTAGAGAAGATATCTAGACATTTTCTGACATTTTCAGTTACCTAGAGAGGGGTGGTTCCTGATAAACTTAGCTGTTTGGTCAGGGAGAAGCACTGTTTGTAGTTTTTAGGCTATACTTGATTGTATATTTAGATTATACTTGATTGTACAGAGCTAATTTAGTCAGATCTCTATGTGTTTGGGAAAATGTAAAGATCGAACGTATTTGAATTTCTTTATCTTAAAACTACCCTTATTTATGGGAACACAACTTGCTCTTTCTGCAACTTGCCAACATGACCCCAGCTTGGCTTTGTGGACTTTTTCCAAATGTTTATGTTTCCTCTATGTCTCCATTCAGGGTTCTACACAGTGAATAAGCATCATTGTTCTACTGACGCCAATCGTTGCATGGTTCTGTCAGGGCAGAGATGCAAACTTCCCAATAGAATAAAAAGGTAGAATTTTCTTTTCTTGGTCCACTCCTGAGAGGTATTTGTTCTGGACAATGCCAGGAGTAATTCTGATTGTCTATGAAACAGATGTTGCTGGTGATGCTAATAGTTGAATTTTCCAGTTGCATTCATTATTAGGAAGGCAGTCATATTAACGATGTGTAAGTAAAATCCGAATAACAAAAGTTTAAGGTTTTAAAAAGTTAGAAAATAGTTTCTCAGGTAAAAATCCAGATGTAGGGACTCAGGAACATCTCATGGATCCACAGTTCTCTGGGTCTCAAGCAAACTTTATCTGTATACTGCCATCCCCAACATGCGTTGCTGTCCTTAGGTGTCAGATGGATTCATATACACAGATAAACCCATCACATATACTCAAGCCACACAGAGAGGAAGGATAAGAAAATGGTGTCCCTTCATTTCACATGACATGTAGACACCATTTCTATTTATATTCCAGTACTTATAGCATGGCTGTGCATGCAAGGGATTCTAGAAATAGCGCCTTGCATCTACATTTCCACTTTCTCAGCTAAAATTTTAAAAAAGAAGGAAAATCAGGAAAGAACTAGCTTTTGCCCAGAGCTGATTTGGTCTTTTTGATACACAGACATACTTCATACTTTTTTCTTCTATCATAAGGTTCATTAATGGGTATTTCATCTCTTTTAAATACATCTTACACATTATTATACGTATTAATCTTGAATTTTTATATATTTTCCATGTAATGTATTAAAATATTTTTTTAATGAGAGGGAGAACCCTAATAAAATTTGTGATAGATTATACAATTATAATGCAAACTAGGAAGCCTCAAGATGATTTCTGTTAATAATATCTATAATATTATAGGCCATCTAAACAATGACTCTGAAACAAGAGCTCCAAAATGTGACTATTTTAATGCTAACCAATACATCAATTTGATCTACATCTCTCTCACCCCTTCCTCCAAAAGCTACTTGTATAGTGAAGAGAATTCAATCTTTTTACTAAGGGGTTCCATTCCTTTATAATAAAATGATAATCAGTAGGCATTTCCTTTTTCTTTCTTTTTTTTTTTTTAGTTGAAACCTACACATCTGGAGCTAGACTCTATTAAACTTTTTTTTCCTCTAGAATCTAGAGATTTCATGAGTAAGTTGGAATTAATAGTTTTTATATTCAATAAACATGCTAAAGAAATGTTTTAGAAGTTTTTTTTAACCTTTCGGTGAGAGATACATTAATGGATATCAAAAGGTTTCCATCAAGGACAAAAGTCCAAACATTCTCTAGAAGTGCCCATAACCACAGCATATACTTACACTAATAGCTAAGATTCTTTGCAGAGATACAGTAACAATTCAAACCTTTTATATAAGCAAAAACCACATAAGCAAAGTCTGGAGAAATGCATGCATAAGTTTCCATATGCTCTCTTCTTTTTATGAGTGGTCATATAGTATGTATTTCTTTTATCATCAACAAAAATATAGCAAAACATGTTTGATAGTTAAGATAGTCATTGAAGTCTCAACATCCAAGCAGTTTTTTGGATATAAAAGCTTCACACTCTACAAAGAAAACATGTGTTAAACATGTATTGTTAGTCCAGTCTAGGCACAGTGCATCACCTTCCTCATTTGCGTGTGGTTTGGGAATTTTGAGAGTCAAGTTCACCGTGTCAGTCAACGGCTAACCTTGAAAGCAGGCTTTTCTAAGGATGGCAGTCTCAGGTTTAATATATAAATTCTTATGTGGAGATCAGTAAGTGATACATCTTTTCATTTCTAGATGAATAAGTCATACATGTACTTAACTGATAGGTATAAAACATAATACCGATAAAGTGGTAGTCTTTGAAAAGTGCATATAACATTAAACTTTTCAATAACTTTTATTTAAGCTGTCATGTGAATATCAAGCTCCACAGGTGATGTTATTTAACAGATAATCGTCCTATTGTTATTAGGAAGCCATTCTTATCTTACTTTACCAGCTTCATGGCAAAAACAACAAAATGTTGATGTAATGGGCTAAAAGCCAATGTCATGATTCTTCCTCTACCTCTGAATAAAAGTCTCTAGACAAGCTTACTTTTCAGAGTTGTCAGGATGGCATTCCTTCATCCTTGGGTCTGTGTGCTTGTTGGCTGCTTTTCTGTTCCATTAGCAGGAGCGTCCAGCCTGTCAGATAAGACTCCTGCTCTGTGGAATGAGAGTCCTGGTCAGTTTAGTGACTATAAAGTAGAGAATGGAAAATACATTATTGATCCATGGATATATTTGGATAGAATAGGGGCATATAAAATTCTAATGAACAAGACATCTGTGTTTTTTGAAAGATTTGCAGGAAAAAGTGAACAAAATATGTTATGGGGCTTGGCTCTGCAACATGGCTGGCAATATAGTTCAGGTAAGGCAAATTCTTACTTACATTCTAATGACCTATCAATAGAACCACGCAGTAATCAGGAAGTGGGATTGTTATATACCATATTATGGTTGTAATGCTTGTTAATTTGTTATCTCTCTTTTCCCTCCCTTATTTTTGCTACATCTGCTCCTCCACAAATTCTTCTTTTTATATATTGCTTATTTTGAATAGCAACTTAAATGGGGCATAATATATAGTTACTATACATACAAAGACTTTATATCTAATCTTGGAAATTCTACAAGCATTTATTAACATTCTAATGAGACACCAGACATTCTAAGCACTGTGAAGAAACAAGTCAAGAAAAATCCCTTATTATCAGAAGATGATTTAAAATTAGTTTGAATTTCTTCATTTCAAATCATATTACTTATACATGGAGATGGGGTGATAGGCAAGAAATGGTACCCTGTTCATGAGAATGTTTACTACCAAATGATTGATTCCTTTGGAAAGTAAAATGCATTCCATTGTTTAGTTAACATGTATTTGGACTAAAGACTCTATAATCACAGATTATTTTTGTTTCATCTTACAGGAGAATTCCATGAAAGAAAGAGCTGCCTCTTTCCCATTCCATACTGATAATACTATCAATTGGCAAATTTGTTCTGTTTTCATGGGAAAAACATATAAAGAAGTTAGTCTATTTAAGGTTTGAACATGCAGGAACTACTGAAGTTAGCCAGTTGTCCACCTTAGTAAAGAGATATCCTGAGATCCAAATCTATTATTCTTTATCTGAATTTCCATGGTTTTGAAACAAACTGTGCAGGAGAAATCATAACACAAAGTCTAGTTTAGGATATATGTCAGTCATAGATGATCTGAAAATCGGTGGTAGATGGAGATTAAGTGGGCTGGTAGATTAAAGCCCTTATTACTCTTCCATTAGAAGTTAAGATCTAACAAAAACTATACTCACTACAAGAAACACTGACACACTAGTGATGTTGATGACATAATTTTCCAGATTTGGAAATTAAGGCTTAAGTGACAAAGTGACATAAGATGAAGCTAGTGAACAGTAGAACCAATATTGAGTTGGACACGGGTTTCTATGATTGCTTCCTTAATTTTGAAGGTAAGTAGAGAAATAGGAAAGAGATACTTTAAAAAACAAACTCTAAGACAGATAACTCAAAAGTACAAAATTGTTAGAAAGAGGAGAAAAACTGGTTTAGAAAATTGGTTAGAGATGGGAAATGAAGGATGGGAAATGAAGGGAGATAAGTAGGTAATAAGATAAACATTCATTCGTTTTTGTCAACAAAGTACATCTCCATAGATGCCAATTATAACTAGTTTCAAAATGTTTATGATATATGTATCTTCTTTTTTCTAGGTAGATTAGTTGATCCCAGGCAAATAACAGACTGTGGATATGAATCTAATCACTTGTGCATCTCTGTGGACAGCTGGTGGGCTGGTAGGTTTATTGAAAAGCAAAATAGATAATCCCTTTGTCCCAAAGAAAATATTTGCATAAAATCTTATGAATAGAGACAAAATAGAATCTACTTCATTGTATACTTCCTGATCTTATGTCATGTTCTAGGATCTAGCTGTTACAAGGTCAGTTGTGATTTGTTAGGATACATTCATCTTTTTAAAGGACTGCAAAAAGCATGACTGATACCTTTGAAAGATTAGCACTGGAATGAGGGGTGGTTCCTCTAGTGAGGAGGATGCTTTTTCTCACTTTCCTCAGACTGAATGTGTAACTTTTAAGCCCACAAATATGTCATAGATGAATGTACCACAATCATTTTATCAATCAGCAATGTAAGACCAGTCTGATTTTTAAAACATAATTAAAGATATCTTCTAGTTTTCAAACATTATAGTTAGTGATTTACTAATAAAATTAATTTCAATGCAACTTTTAAAGATAATTTCCAAAATTAAAAACAATAAGAAAGTATATTTAATCTTACTTTCTCAGAATTATATATATTATATATCTTCACATATTTTTCTCAACTCACTTTTTAAAAATACTTCCCAAAATTAAAAGCATTAAAAAACTATATAAACTCTTACTTCCTCAGAGTTAAATACATGGCATATACATTTACATTTTTTTCTAATATGACATACACAAACCTGCCCACTGATTTAGAATTTAAGCTTCATTTTATTATTTTTTCTGCAGAATTGCTTTTTTGCTCTTTTTGTTTCTGTTGAACAATGTTTCTCTTCAATCTTTATTGACTTTTTTTACTTTTTAAAGTTGATTGTATATCTATTTTTTCTTATATTGTTCTTTACCCTAGATTTCTCCCATCACCATGTCACCTATGAACCTTTGTTCAATTCACTTGTGTTCATCCCTCCTCTAGTTCCCTCTCCTTCCCTTCCCTCCCTCTCCCTTTCGGTGTGCTTAAATTCAGTTATCAATTTTTTGATTTTAATTTTTTCTTGACTTTTTGTTTTTCCTATATCCCACATATAAGTGAAACCATCAGGTATTTATCTTTTTCTTTTTGACCTATTTCAACCAGCATAATTCCTTCTAGCTCCATCCATGTTCCCTCAAATGACATGTTTGTCTTTTCTGATTGCTGAATAATGTTCCATTGTGTAATATACCACAACTTTTCCCACCATTTATCAGTTTTGGAGCATTTGGGCTCTTTCCCTTGTCCTGTCCTGTCCTGGCTATTATAAACATTACTGTGATAAATGTGGGAGTACAGGTTTCCTTATGTATTAGTATTTTTGTATCCTTCGTGTAGATTTCCAGAAGAGGGGTTGCTAGATCAAATGGTAGCTTCGTTTTAGAAGTTTGAGGCTCCTCCACACTGCTTTCCATAGTGATTGGACCATTTTGCATTCCCACCAGCAGTTTAAAAGTATTCCTTTTTCTCCACACCAGAGCATGTTGCTGCCTGTTTATTAGATGTGGATCTTTCTTACTGGAATGAGGTGGTATCTCATTGTGGTTTTCATTTGCATTCCATGATTATAAGTGATATTGAGCATTTTTTCATATTTCTATTGACCATTTGTATTTTCTCATTGGAGAAGTTTCTTTTAAGTTCTTCTGTCCATTTTTGACTGGGCTTTCTGCTTTGTTTTTGTTATATGAGTTCTTCTTAGATCTTTGATATCATACTCTTATTAGCTGTATGGAGTGCAAAAATATTTTTCATTCAGTCAGGTGTCTTTGTTTTGGTTATTGTCTTTTTTGCTGTAGAGACACTTTTTTAGTGTAGTCCCAGCTGTTTATGTTTTTTCTTCATTTTCTTGGCATCTGTAGATGTGTCTTAAAGGAGGTTTCTGCAGTAAGTCATGGAGTGTTTGCCCTTATTTTCCTCTATGTATTTTATGGTTTCATACCTTATATCCAAGTCTTCTATTAATTTTGAATTTTGTTGTTGTGTATGGTGTGAGAGAGTAGTCTAGATTCATATTTTTGCATATAGCAGTTCAGTTTTCCCAGCACCATTTATTTACGAGACTATCCTTGTTTCAATGTATATTCTTTACTCTTTTGTCATAGGTAGGCTGATCATATATATATTTATATATATATAATATATATATAATATATATATATATATAAAGCCACACACACACACACATATTATATATGTGTGTGTGTGTGTGGCTTTATTTCTGGACTTCCAAATATATTCTATTGGTCTGTGTGTCTGTTCTTGTTCCAGCACCAAATGAATTATTATGGATTTGTAGTATAATTTAAGTCTGGTAGTGTAATACCTCCATTCTCTCTTCTCTTGGTCTGGAGAGCTTTTGCTATTCAAGTTTTGTATTATTTAAAATAAATTTTACCAATATTTGTTCTGTTTCTTTGAAAAATGATATTGAGGACATTGAGGTTTTTATTGGAATTACATTGTGCCTATAGATTGCTTTTGGTGGAATGGCCATTTTGACAATATTAATTCTTCCAGTTCATGAACAGGGATGTCTTTCCATTTCTTTGTGTCTTTTATTTCTTTCAACAATATTTTATAATTTTCTTTATTAGGTTTATGTCTAGGTATTTAATTTTCATTGGTACAATTGTAAGATAGTTTTCTCTATCTCTTTTTCAGATGAATTTTTGTATATAAGGCTACTGATTTAAGCATTGATTTTGTAACTTACGACCTTACTGAACTGGCTTATTATGTTCATTAGGTTTTCTGTAGAATTCTTAGGATTTTATATATGTAGATATTTATAGATATATAGAAATATAGATACATATAGAGTGTGTGTCAGTCATCTGCAAACAATGATAGTTTTATTTCTTCTTTCCTTATTTGGATTCCTTGGATGTCCTTTTCTTGCCAAATTGCTCTAGCTAGGATAGACTAAGACTTTAGAGTTATATTGAAAAACAGTGGTGAGAGTGGACAGCCTTGTCTTATTCCTGATCTCAGAGGGAAGGCTTTCAACTTTTCACCATTTAAGTTGATATTGACTGTGGGTTTTTCATATATTGATTTTTATTATCTGTAGGTATGTCCCTTTTATCCCATTATTTTTGAAGACCTGCATCATAAATGGATGTTGAACTTTGTGAAATGCTTTCTCAGCATCTATTGATACCATCTTTTTTTAAATGCATTGAATTGCATTTATTGATTTTCAAGTATTGAACCATTTTTGTTCCCCTAGAATAAATCCCACCTGATCATGGTGTATTATCTTTTTTTAAAGCAATTGTTGGATTCTGTTTGCTAAGATTTTACCAAAGATTTTTACATCTGTGTTCTAGGGAGATTGGTCTGTAGTTTTCTTTCATTGTATTGTCATTATTTGGTTTTAGCATTAGTATAATGTTTACTGTATAGAATGTGTTTGGAAGTATTCCTTCTTTCTCAATTTTTTGGAAGAGATTTTGTAGAATTGGCACCAGATCATATTTGAATATCTTGTTGAACTCATTTGTGAATGCATCTAGTCCAGGGGACTAGGTTTTAGGTTTTGGGGGAGGTTCCTTCTGATTACTGCTTCGATTTCATGGCTTGTGATTGATGTACTTGGTCTTTCTATTTCTTCTTTACCCAGTCTTGAATGGATGTATACTTACAAAAATTTGTCCATTTCATCAACTTTTTAATTTTTATGTTGACAGGAATGAAGTGAAATATCAGTCTGCCATGCTGGGATATAGTCCTTAACTTGCAAATTCATATCTATGATGAAAAATATTCTGCAGAATAAGCTTTTTGAGTATAGATTTATAGACAACTATATTACTATGTCAAAATCTTCTGCAATAATTTATATTTAGTCAAAACATTTAAAAATTTTAATTCATTGTCAATTTGATTATCCAAAGATCTATTATCAACACTTATCCAAAATTTTTGCTTTAAAGAACTAATATGTAAGAAATTTGTGATATCATGATGGTAAATCAGTTAGTTAGCAAAATACCTTAATATCAATGTTATAATCACCTTTCAGTGTTTTACAAAAATAAAGGCATTTAATAGTAAAACTTAAACTTGCATTATTTTAAGATTCTGTGCATTTTTCTTATTTTTTAACCTAGTACTTTGAAAAATATTACCAAATCTATGAAAATTAATTTTACTTTAAAATATCAGATTCAATATCTTTAACCAATATACATTTATGATTCTAGGACATAGACAGAGACATATTAAAACTTTATATATACATATATGTATCTTTTAGGAAGATTTTTAATACTTGTTATATATATATATTTAGATCTGTAAATTTTGCTTAGTTATTATTTTGAAATATCCTGCATCATATATGTTAGTGCTTGTAGTACTAATAATTATTTTACTTTTACAGATTTAAATTACTTCTTATGTATATTACCCTTCCTTGCTGCTGTTGATTCTGGCATCATGGGAATATCATCAAATCAAGTCTTGTTTTTGCCACCACCAATGGATGAAACAAAGTTCTGTTTTGATGTTTCTACCTGCCGATCAGCATACCCTAAGGTGATGAAAAAGTGGAATGTCTTCTACCAGGTTTGTTTTTTTCAAGTTTTGTAATTTATTCTCCTAGGAGATAAGAAAATAATTATTTTCATTTCATTAATTTATCTTATGTGTGTAATATTTAAATAATATTTCCTGTGCATAAAATTATAAGTAAAATATTTGTCAAGTTACATCAATTTTATTACATTTACAGCATGACATTAAATATCAATAATGCCCTCTATACCAATCCAACATTAACATAAAATATATCCACTCACTTCACTCAAACTAAATAGTACAAAATGTGAAAACACAGGATATCATACCTTATGGAATAGAAAGATTTATTTTGGATAATTGAACCATCAGGTCAACCAAAGATATCTCTTGGAGAAATAATGAATTGGTTATAGACAAGACAATATTATCTCAATTAATTAATATGATTACAAATAGGTAGAACTAAATATTTAATGTGGTAATCAAAACCAAATATCCAATGACCAAAATAAAATATAGTGGTAAGCATAGAAATGAACTCAATACTGAAAGCTCAATACTGAAAGATAGGTTTGCAAATTCTATGCATCGATCAGTTGATTATGATTGTTAAATATTCTAATAAAATTTCCATTTTAATCTTAAACTTTGTTGTAATGTCATTATAGTAGAAGAAAAACAAGTAAAAAAATAAATGCCTCATGATCAATCTAAAATATTGACTAGAGAAAATGCTTGTAATTCATTTCTTATAAATACATTCAATATTACTGCTTATAACAAATGACTATTGTAATCTTCACAGAGTGCTGGTCACTGATGACTTATGCAAATTATTCTTGAAACAAAATTTTCCTCTCACATAGAATATGGCTAATTTATAAATATGAACAATATTCAACTATAGGGAGAGGGATTGTTACAGTTGTCCAAATATGAATACATTTCTTTGCTATAGCATTTGCAGTCACCTAGTAGCAGCTTTGATGACCTGTTGAAATACTATTGGGATGCACATACCTTAACTCTGGATGATGTTTACAAAACTTTTGAAGACAGGTAAGAAAGGGTCGCTTAGGTTATTTCTTGTTTCCCAAACAGAAACATCTCATCTCTGGGTTATGTTGTGGGCTGCTTAATACTGACAAACATAATACAAAGATTCCCTGCTTAATAGCATGAATGTGCTGTAAAAACAGATGAATTACAATATAATCTAATTCTTAAAATTAAAATCTAATGGGAAAAACTTTTAAATAAATGAATAATTTGGTGCTATGGGAAAATAGAGGAAGAGGAAACCGTCAATTCCACCTGAAATAAACTAGAAAACTTTGTAAAGGTGGTAATAATTATGATGAGATTTGAAAGAGAATGTAACTGGAATGCAACCATTGCATTTTAGGCAATATTTCATTGAGAACAAGTCTACTTACAAAACTTTGTTATACAGCATGACTGGAGAGTAGATAAGGAGAGGAGCTGTGAATTATATTGTTGCATTAATTTATGATTTACTAAACCTTTAATCTTCTTTTTGTAATAATTTTGTTACTCAAAAATGGTGAAAGAATTTGTTTTTCTAGGAGACTTGCTGTCTTAGAAAAAAATCATTGTTCTCAGAAAATCAGATAAGATATCTATTTCTCTAGCATGCTTACCTTTTGAGGTCTCTAACTTTAGGAAATCAACTGTTATAAAATATTTCTAAATTCAACAAAAAATTTTGCCATGGAATCTTTGCTTTTTATTTGTACAATTCTAAAGAGTCATTAATTCATGCTGTAATATCTGTGATATGTGTAAGGTGACTGGTTAAAAGATTTAAAAAGGAATAAAATATAAGCAATTATGGAATGGTGTTTTTCAAATCTTAACATTTCATTCCCTGTATTCATATTTTCAAAATTAAGAGCTAATCCTTACATTTTAAGACATCTTTATTTTTTTGAAAAAAAATTTCTTTAGACAATGAAATAAAAAATTTAGTCTTTTGGTAGAATATGATCTTTCCACAAAACAGGTTGAAAAATCTCAATTGGTTAGTTATGATTATATCTGTTTTCACTTGTCTTTTAGGATTAAATATTATTCTAAACCAGAAGCAGATTTTGAAAGAAGTTGGCTTGTAGTTGTGGAATATTTAGCTGAAATGCAATTTCCAACTACATTGAATAGAGTGTATGAATTCCAGCAAGCACTGCCAGGACGTATGCTTGTTAGTGGAGATAAAGCCCCCTTCATCCCTGACTTTACTGGCATGCAGAATGCAGTACTATTTGGTCTAAATCTTCTTCGTAAGGTGGATGATGATACAGGTAAGAGCCTTATAAACAATGCCTTAAAGAAAAATCATTATCACATTGACTAGATAAAGGAAGAGAAAAAGATCATGTCAGAGAGATATCATTACAATACCTACTCTCAAAGAAAACAATGACTTCATATGGGTATTCATTCTATGCATTTTGGTCCTTTCACTCATGGCCTGTCCTGTCTCATCTTAGTTCCAAATTGATCCATGAAACCATCAGCATGACCAGTCTACCTTTTCCTTTTTTTTAAATTTCAAAATGCATTTTTATTATCCCAGTATGTTCAAAATATTATTTCAATATATGAGTAATAGAAAATTATCAGTGATATTTTTCACACTAAAACTTTGAAATCTAGTGTGTATTTTTCATTTACAATTCATTTAAATTTACACATAAAAATTTCTCAGAAATCAAAAATATCTCATTTCAGCTACATTTAGTTTTCATTATTTTTGCAGTTGTACATACCAAAGATTTCCAAACATTCTTAAACTTTTCCAATCTACCTTTTTCATTTACAAACTCAAATATATTATTTTATTGTTGTATTATAGTATTTATTTCTTTTCCCATCTAATTCATGGTCTTAAAAAAAAACTCTATAACTAATGAAGAAATAGCATATTGACAAGTGAACTCTCTCCAGCCATGGAGGAGCTACCTGTGATGGAGGAAGTATTAACCTATTGCTTGAGGGTTATTCTTGGCCAACACATCAGTAATGTACAGAAAAGTATGGGATTTTTGCGGTTATGTAGCTATCTGTTAAATCACATTACATTGCAGGTCTGAATTATATAAAGTGGCTTTTTTTTTCCTAAAGATAATAGGATGTGAGGAACTGAGTTGAGAGATGGAAGTTATTGCTGGAGTGGCATTCAGTGAGATTTTATTGCAAGATTCAATGTGACTGGATTTAATATGTGATTTTAACTTGCTTTTACAGCATGATGGAATAGAACAGAACATATTTAAAGACACAATTATGGAAAACTTATTTAACCTAGGGAATCAAACAGATTTCCAGATTCAGGAAGCTTAGAAAGCTCCAAATAGGAGGAACCTAGAGACACACACTGAGACAAATTAGTATAATTTTTATTATGATAAAAATTGAAAACAAGGAGAGAATCTTAAAAAACAAGAGAAAAGCAATTTGTATACAGGGAAACTTCATAAGATTATTAGATTTTTCAAAGCAGAACTTCCATGGAATGCAAGGGAATGACTTGATAAATTCAAAGTGCTTTAAAGAATGGAACTGCCAACCTAGAATATTGTAATCAATAGAGATTAGAACACTAGACTAGCCTTACAATAAAAGTTAAAAGAACTTCTTTAAATTGGAAAACAAAAGGGTTCTACTTAGTTATATTTTATATACTTAGTTATAATAATCTATGATGTACTGGTGATGGGTTAATCACTTGTAAGTGATAAAATTACTAAAGTCAATAATGTTAATGTATAAACTAGGAAAAAGATTGTGACATCAAAAGCATATTGTGTAGAGGGAAACAGTTTTATAATAAGTTAAATCACTATCTGCTTAAAGTAGTATTATAAATATAAAACTTCCATTGTAAATTTCATAACAACCACAAAACAAAAGCCTGTAATAAATAGTTAGATGATAAACAGAAAAGAATTTAAATTTGCTTCCATAGAAAATCAAAGTCACCACAGAAGAGAGCAAGAGATAACAGAATTACAAAATAACTAAAAGGAGATAATTTTCAAATAGAACACTTTATGTATATAATTATGATAAATGAATATATGCTACTTATGTAAAACAATTTTGTTGAAAATAAACATTTTGACAATGGGTATTAATTTAAATTTACATACAATAATTTTGTATATTTTCCAGGTTCTTTATCTTTGACACTATGGAAAATTTTAATGAAGATACCTGGTGCAAGAAAGTTAATGCTAGAAATTTTTGACATAGTTCTTAAAGTCTTTACTCAAATGCTTGCAGAAGCAGCTATGAATTAAAGTTTAACATTTCTAATTCATTAAGGTACAATAATGTGACCAAATCTGCATAGTTTTCTTGCTTTTTATTCTTGTTTTTGATTTAT
The DNA here is from genome assembly GCA_004024945.1 of Uropsilus gracilis. Lineage (NCBI taxonomy): Eukaryota > Metazoa > Chordata > Mammalia > Eulipotyphla > Talpidae > Uropsilus > Uropsilus gracilis. Next base: position 59,167 of record PVHY01001902.1, on the reverse strand, counting down.
ATTCATTTGTTATGAGTTTATTCGTACATTTCTAACTGTAAATCAAATTAATGCTATTACTATGAGACTATATATAAATGCAATGAATATACAAAAGCTACATATTGACTGTGGATCTTTTTCATTACATAAAATGTTTATGATATAGATTGTATTAAGCTACCATAAATCTCTGAGGACTTAAATTATTAAACTTAAAGATTCTTTTGTTGCTCTTCTAAGTAATAAATTTCATGAAATTTATAACAATACATCTTGATGAATCATAACTAAAATCTTGAACATTATAGCTTAAAATGTTAATAATCCGTTACAATTTTTTTAAATTTTTTAAAAACTTGATTGCACACGTTTGTGTGTATCTACATATACATTCATATATGTATATATATTTTTCCACATCATTGTTTACCCTGGGGTTCTCCCACCACCTTACCACCCATGAAACATCTTAATCTCTTGTGCCCTCTCCCTCCCCTGATTTTACTCTCCTCCCCCCTCTCTTGCTCTATGCTTCAGTTCTGTTGCCTTTTTTAAATTTTTCTTGTCCATTTGTTTGTTTTCCCTATGTCCCTCATATAAGTGAGACCATCCAGTATTTCTCTTTTTCTTTCTGGCTTATTTCCACTAACATGATTCCTTCTATTTCCATCCATGTTGCTGTGAATGACATTAAGTTTGTCTTCTTTGATTGATGAATAATATTCCATTGTGTAAATATACCACATCTTTTTCTACAATTCATCAGTTTGGGGGCATTTGGGTTGTTTCCATGTCCTGTCAAGTGTAAACAGTGCTGCGATAAATATATGAGGACAAGTGTCCTTGTGAATTAGTGTTTTGTTTCCTTTGGGTAGATTCCCAGTAGTGGGACCGCTGGGTTAAATCGTAGCTCCATTTTCAGGAGTTCGAGGGTCCTGCACACATTCTTCCATAGTGGCTAGATCAGCCTGCACTCCCATCAGCAAAGTACGAGTGTTCCTTTATCTCCGCATCCATGCCAGCATTTGTTGTTGCCCGTTTTTTTGATGGGCATTCTTACTGGTGTAAGATGGTATCTCAGTGTGGTTTTGATTTGCACTTCCCTGATTATTTGTTACGTTGAGCATTTTTTCATATGCCTAAAGGCCATTTGTATTTTGTATCTTTTTAGTTCTTCTCCCCATTTTTGGAATGGGTTTTTGTCTAGTTTTTCTTAAATTTTGTAAGCTCTTTGTGACTCTTTGTTATCAGACCCTTGTCACTTGTATGGAGGACAAAAATTTTCTCCCACTTACCTGGGTTTCTTTTGTTGTTGTCTCTTTTGATGTACAGAAGCTTTTTAGTTTGATGTAGTCCCAGTTGTTTATGTTCTTCTTCATCTTTTTGATAGCTATAGATGTATCCTGAAATGAGTTTCTGAAGTGAAATTCATGAAGAGTTTTGCCCAGGTATTCTATGTAGCTTATGGTTTCAAGTCTTACATCCAAATCTTTTATCCGTTTTGAGTTGGTTTTTGTGCATAGTGTGAGGGAATTGTCCTTGCTCATTTTTTTTTTTTTTTTTGCATGTAGTGGTCCAATTCTCCCAGCACCATTTATTGAAGACGCTAGCCTTGTTCCAATGTATGTTTTTTGCCCTTTTGTCAAAAATTAGTTGACCCTCAGTTACAATTTTAAAACTCATGAAACTGAACTAGCAAATAGTGTTATGTTCCTAAATGTTGATGTTGTATAGTCTAACCCGGAGAGCATATTTCTCAAAATATTATTTTTATTTTGTAAATATCATTGCTTATTTTTTCACAATATAAGATATCTTCATTCAGGTCACCATGGTTTTCTCACCACCACGATACCCACAGTCCTTCACTACACTCCGCCAAGCCCTCCTACTCCCCACCCATGTTCTCTATTCTCCTGCTCCTCTACTTCCTCCTGTACTCCTGAATGAACATCCAGATCAACTGTCTGCTCTCAAGGGTCAGTCTTATGCTTTTTCTACCTCTGATCATTTGGATTTTCTAGATTCCACATATAAATGAAGCAATCCAAAATCCATTAATATTGAAAACCCTCAAAAAACTGAGAATTAATCAAACAAACCTTAACATAATAAAATTCATTTGCTCCAATCCCATAACCAATGTCATTTTTAATGGTGAAAAACTGAAAACATTTCCATTAAAATCTGATACAAGATAAGGATGCCCACTGTCACATAGTATTGGAAGTTCTACCCAAAGCAATTACACTAGAGAAAAGGAGTCCAACTTGGAGAAGAAGTAATCATTATTTGCTGATGACATGGTGATATGCCTAGAGATCCCTCAAGTTTCATGGAAAAACTAATTGAACAATCAGTTTAGAAAAGCAGAAGGTAATAAAATCAGCACACATAAAGCAGTTGCCTTCCTGTACACAATAAGAGAAAGAAATGAAGGAAATGATCCCATTTACAATTACACCAAAAAATAAAAAATTAAACACCTACCACATTTATTAGGTATTCTAATGAGATAAAAGATCTATACAACAAAAACTAACAGACATTGTTGAAAGAAATAGAAGACACAAAGAAATAAAAATATTCCTTACACACGGATTGGAAAAATCAACATTTTTCAACATAGTCCAAATTGGGATTTAACACAATCCCAATAAAAATATCAATGGCATCTTTCAAAGAACTGGAGCAAATACTACTGAAAGTCATATGGAACCATAAAATACCCCAAATAGTAAAAGAAATGGATTATCAGATAGTGAATAAAAGAATTTATTCATTCAAGGAAAGGTGCTAGATTCTAGGAAAAGAATGGTGAAAGACGAAATTATGTGCTACATTGATGACCTGATCAGTCCTACAACTGAACAATAATACCTGAAAGGGGCTTATCTTCCTTTCTCAGAAAACATTTAAAATATATTTCACTTTTGCTTCCAGTAAGAAAAACAGATGTAATTTTAGAGTTAGCATTATGAATTGTCCATTTTTAGAAAGAAAATGAAAACAAGTAGAGGTAATTGTAAAAAATGTTATTTTTAAGTATTTATAATATATTTTATAACTACTTGTTATGAAGGTTATTTAATGTTAAATAATTTATTAAAATGTGTCTTCTCATACATTGTGCATAATTTTCACGTTTATACATTGAGTACTAAGAAGCATTTTCTTCTGCACTAGAGGCTGTTTTTCATAGGAAAGCATTACAGAGCTGGTGATCTTGGCAGGGATATTTTATATAGCCATGACGCTGTGATCTTATCACACAAAGGTTTTATCTTAAGTTTGTACCCAGGAGAAAAAAAAAAATGGCAGTGTTCAGAGGCTGCCAGTAAGCAACAGAAAAAAAAAGGAGTCAGGTTTACAAGGCAGTGGGAGAAAGACAAAGGGCGGACAGAATTGTACATTTTGAGAATTTTTTTTAAATAAAATAGTTGATGGTTAAACAACTGCTAGTATTTTAGGTAGAGGTCTTTTTTCATTTGTATTCAGTTTTATTTTCTTGCTACAGATTCAGTCATATGTATATAGTTTTGACCCATCATTTTTCCCTTCCCCCCCCCCCCCACACCTCCTCTGGTGGCTCCCACCTTCTTTTCGTTGTAAGTCATTGTTCAATGTTTGGCCTTTTGGTTTCTTCCCTCTACTGGCACAATGTATTTTTCCTGGGTGAGGAACGGTGCTGCTGGGACTTCGTAGACACAACCCGTGCTGCTTAGATTTCCACGAGTGCCTTTGCAGCATATTTTTAAGGATCACTGAGACAAAGCATAATGACTTTAATATGCGAGAGTGTTAGTTTGTTTTAGGTTTTCTGATCACGCCTTTCTTAAAATTCAAGAATATTACAATTTAATAAGTAGTAAAATGTTTTATAACATTTATGATGATACTTTACTTCCATATATGGTCAACCAAATGAAACCGCACAAGGGGAGAATGGGGGCCAGCTGGAGTGGGTGGGAAGGGAAGGTGGTGGGTGACCCCAGGGACGGAAATGATGTAAAATATAAATAAATAAATAATAAATAAATAAATAAATAAAATTAATTAGTTCATTCCTTTATGCAAGTGGTCTTTATGAGAATAAAAATAAAATCAATAATTTAGTGGCAAAATTTTGGTAGATATGCATATTCATAAATTTTATTTTGCCAAAAAGTAATTACGTTATACATTTTTCACCTTATTTTGCCACATAGAATTTAATCTTGCAATTTGTTGGTAATTTTTAAATTTCTAGTACATACAGACCTTTTGTATTCTGATGTTGACATTATATTGCTTTTAAAGTAAAATATAAACAATTCTACTTATATATATTTTGTTTATGAATTTTAGATTAAAAATAATCTTTCAATAAATATTCTTATTTACCATTTTAATCCTAATATGATACATAGTACTTAGCATAACAGCAATAAATATTTACTATACAGAAAACACATACATATTTGAGGGAAGCATTTCTTTCAGTCAAATATATTTTAACTTTAAATCTTGAGAGATGTAACATCTTTCAAAAGAAGATATTAATTTACGCATCATTTATTAAATCTATAATCTCAACTCATAATAGAGTTTTACATATTGTACATAGATTTTACAAATATTTGCCTTTCTGATTAAAAATTGTTTTATTTTATGTTATTCTTTTAGTGAGATTAAATAATTTTCAAGTGATTTCATAATAAGTTCCTCCCTTTGGGTCAATTTTCTATTAATGTTTTCTCTCGAGTTTTTCTTTATACTCAGTGATACAAAATATATATGCAATATGTCTAAATACAAAAATTTTCTCTGTAGGATAAGGTAACTTTTTCAACTTTACAGTAACTTTAACCAATCTTAAGATTATTAAACATTTTAATGCAATTATTTCTTCACTGAGTATGTTACTTATATAAAGAGTTCTTTAAGAATTAAAATATTCAGAAAGATAAGAGTAATTACAAATTCAAAAATATTAACAAATTATAAGAATCAAGTGTTTTTATAAACATATTTACTCAAAATCTAATTTGGATATTTGTAATGTTTGCATATTTGTAATCTTAAAATTTTGACAAAGTAATGTTACCCTATTCTAACAGATATTTTATTTTTAATTGAGTTTTTTTTAAAAAAAAATTTACTGATGTACAATGCTATGAAATTCAGAAGTACATTTTTACCTCTATTATGGATAAATCTTACCTCCCCTACCACCAAAGTACACACTATTTTGTTGACGTCCTTTACCCCCTCCTCCTACTCAGTCTCCTCCTACAGTTTTTAAAGTCTGGCAAATCTGTTTCTATAAAAATATCTTCTTCTTTAGGCTGGGCATGGTGGCGCATGCCTGTAAGCAGCAGTCTAGGAAGCTTCGGCCAGAACCAGGGATCATGGTTTGAGTCCTGCTTGGGACAATGTAGTGAGACCTAGTTCCAAAAAAATAGCTGTGCATGATGGCATGCACCTGTAATCCCAGTTACCTGGGAAGCTGAGGCTGGGGGTCACTTGAGTCCGTGGTATCCCGGGCAACATGAGCCTGCGGTTCCATGGGCAAAAATAGCGAGACCTAGTCTCAAAAAAAAAAAAAAAAAAAAAAAAAAACTTCAAGTACTTTTCCCCCAATTTTTATGTGAATATTAGCATTTTATTTTTCAACTTTTTAAAACATTTTCTTTGGGGGCATCTATTTTTAATTATTGTTTGAATTTTCCCATATTTGGTATAAAATGCCATGAAATTGTTCCTCTGGCATACCCATATATTTCTTGTCTCATTTGATGAATTTTTTTTCATCAAAAAATGTTGATTCTTAAAGGTAACATTTTTTGATATCTTGTATAGTATGTTCATAAACTAATTTGAAATAGCCTTACTAATTATTCTAATGTTTCCTCATTCAGTGGCATCTATGATCCAATAACTATTTTTCCTTGGAAATATCTGTGGCTTTTACATTTGTTCTCTAAACTTAGCTTCCCTGGAAGTTTGACTTTGATAGTAGCAATAAACTGCAATAGTCCCAATGAGATCATTGAGAACCGAGTAAATAAACCTTAAGTAAAAGAGTCCCACATCACAGAAAACCCCAATCAATTACTTTTTTTTTTTTTTTTTTTTTTGAGACTAGGTCTTGCTATTTTTGCCCGTGGAACCACAGGCTCTCGTTGCCCAGGGTACCACAGACTCAAGCAATCCCCAGCCTCAGCTTCCTAGGTAGCTGGGATTACAGGCGCGCGCCACCATGCCCAGCTATTTTTTTGGAACTAGGTCTCGCTACGGGCCCCAGGTGGGACTCGAACCACAATCCCTAGCTCCAGCCGCTTCATAGGCTGAAGCTTACAAGCACGAGCCACCGTGCCCGGCCCCAATCAATTACTTTTGACCCAACAAAGTAACTCTCCAGGTGAGGATTATAGCCTTCATTCCATGCAGAGGAGAAGAATATGCAAGCGGCTCTCCTCTGACTGTAGTTCATCAGTCTTGGAAGTCATCGGAAGATGAAGGGTGAGACTATGGATTCCACATATTTATTTATCTCTCTTGTTTTCCTTCTTAGCAGGGTCCTTTCATAGTCCCCCGATTGTCTTCCTTAAAACAGCAGGAAGAGAGGCTGGTAATATTCCACACTGCTACCTCCCGAACCATATTATAGTCCTATCACCTTCAACACAGTTACCCTGGGATTTCTTCAAAAATACATTTTTTAATGAGGTGATCTTGTAGGGTGGAGTCAGAACTTTCCCTAATTCAGCATGTTGGTATGACAAAGAAACAAAACTGAAAAGCAGTTAGAATTGTTTATTTCCCTGAATACTAATCTATATCTACTTCAATTATGTCTCAAATAAATTCCTATAATCTGAGTGTCTGAATCCGATATAAAGATTTCTAAGTCTTTTGAACACAGTGACAAATTTTACGGGGAAAAAAATGGGAATATTCAAAATAGCTCCCTCATGACTGTGTCTAGGTTCCATTTCAAAGCCAACACTGGATCCATAGTTTTGCCATTTTTTCCGAATAAGTGAAAAGTAGGTATCTCATAATTTTAATTTTTATTCTTTTTTGTTCTATGGTGATAAACAGGTTTACAAATGTATTAGTCATACATCTTTGTCTTTTGCTTTTTATCGTTCATCTATTTTGTCCCCTTTTCTGTGTTTTTTTTTTAGCTTTTTCTAAATTGGAAATTAGTGATATTGTTTAATATAATTTCTCTGCTTCAAGCTTATCTCCACAGCTATCTATCAAATTATGTGATAACATTGACTAATACATTGAAATGTCCTTCATCTTAACAATAAATGTATTTTTAATGTTTTAATTATTTTTTCAGGTTTTTTCTTTAACATTCTATAAATAGTACATAAATGCATGGGTTATCCCTGTTATCCCATTTATAAATTAAGTCCCATTTATAAAGTATGTGTGAATGGTCCTTTGGAAATATTCTGTTTTACTTTACACTTAAGCATAGTTATTTTTTTTCTTCCTGCTTAAATTTATTACATCTTTCTTAGCTTATTATGTTCTACCTCTTCTTTATTTTACTGTCCAGGTGACAGTACTCCTTCAAATTTTGCCTTAGCTGTTACTGTAATACAGGAAATAACTTTGAGTCTGTTATGCCGTTTGTTTTCTTAACCTGCAATACCTGACTGATAAAAGACATTACTAAGTAGAGAACAGTATTTTCTCCTTGTGGCTCAAACATGAGATAGCACATTGTTAGAGCTGGATTATTTAAATGCCACAGCAAGCTTGTAGCAAGAATGCTACATTATTCTATTTACTTTGTGCATACTCAGACCTTTATGTATTATGACCTTTGATTACCAGTTTTCTCACTGCCTATGCTATGTTTACCGTTATTTTTTTTCTGGCACTTCCATCAGTTAATACTTCACTTAAAATTCTCATTTTAAAATATATTTTTCTATGTTTGTTCCTTTCTTGTGTTGATGGTTTTCTTTTTATAATCCCACCTGTTTCTCAGTTGCAGTGGAATTTAGTTTTTCTACATTATCTGCAAGGAAGAGTCATCTTTGTTTCTGGCTCAATGGCTTCTCTACAATAATTGAAATATTTTCTTATTACTATTGTTTTTATTTTCAAACACAGAGGTTTACATCAAAGGTCATGAATACTATTGGCAGTTTAGTGTAATAAATATCTGGTAGATGTCTGTATATTTGCATAGAATCTACTTAGAAGTGGTTTTCAATAAACTGATGTGTCATTTGTTCTGAATTATGCAAAAATCTCATAATAGTTTAATGTCATTCCATCTGCATACTACATTTCTATATGTGTAGTGTATAACTGAAGTTAAATATTTCAGATTTTACTTCAGTTACATCTTGCCCAAATTGTCTTTTTGTGGAGGAATATGCTGTTTCCATCTATTTGAAATAAAACTTTTCTTGAACTGGATGACAGAAATTACTCACCTTCCTGCCATTAAAGTCTGTAAAATCTACCAAGGACTCCCACATTCTTTAGTTGCTTTAACCAATGATGAACCTACTCAGATTGGGAAGGTTGCAAAACAGTGACCTACTTCAGCACTCCTCAGTCAACAATTGTTGGTCCTTTTGTTCCCAATACAATCAAGGAAGTCACCAGACTCATCTCTTCTGTCTTTGGTTTCAATCGCACCATAACGTCTTGGTATCATCACTTATGAGACTTATTCAAGATCATACAGCTTTTTACTGTGTTAAAGATGTGATCCCTCTGATATTTTTCATTTCCCAGTTTTATTGAATGTTTCTATATATTTCAAAAAACATAAAGTCAGGGAGAAATAATTATGGTATATGACTTTTGATTGTTATAATTTTCTTTTGCTAACAGATATTGTGATAAGAAGGAAAGTGCTTCAGGATTTTCATTCTATATCAGGTGTATCATGGATGTATCTTTTTCATACTGTTTAATATCTCTGTAAACTAATGTGACCAAGATACTGCGCATATAGAAATGCAATAATTCTGCTTTCACTTAGGCAGAAGCTATGCAAGATCACCACTCCTATTCTTTAAAAGCCATAATCTAAAACATAAGTTTACATGACTCCACTTAAAAATGAAATCAGTGATATCTTTGTCCATGCTAAAGATTTTTTATTTTGTTATATAGTACATAAATGCATGTTGTTGTGCCTGTTTCCTACTATGTATTTCATGGTGTTAGGTCTTATATTTAGATCTTTGACTCATTTTGAGACAATTTTATGTAAAATATGATATAATGTTTTGGTTTCATTCTTTTCCATTCCTTGTGTTCTTTTACATGTAGATATACTGTTTTCCCATTTATTGAAGAAGTTCCTATCTTCAATGAATCTTTCATATTATCCAGCAATGTAACTCCTAGTTCTCTAGATGAAGAATGTAAAAACAATAACTCAAGGGTTATATATACACTCCATGTTCATTGCATGACTATTTGCAATAAATAGTCCAACAACTTAAGTGCCCTAAGAGTGAATTAAGTAGATGTGGTATATATGCACAATGGAATCCTGCTCAGATATTAAAAAAAAAAAGATGAAATCTTGCCATTTGCAACTATATGGATATAATTGAAGGAGATTATGTTAATCAAAATGGAGCATGGAAACACCAAATATTAAATGGTATAACTTATGTGGAATATTTAAATATATAAATCCCAGGCGATTATGCAGCCCCACTCATCTGCACATTCCATTTGCTTGCCTGTTTTTTTTTTCTTTTTTAACTTTAACTTGCTTCTCAATAAAAGTGAGACTCCCTGTAGTTGTGGGCTACACCTTTACTTGCCCCTCCTGAGGAAGTCATGGTGTGTAGTCCCTCTAGGCCACTCATTGCTCCAACCTGTTTGTACTATAAGTAATCTTTTCTCATCCCATGCTACAGTTCATAATGTGGCAGGTAGAGGTTGGAAGACATGCAGGAGTACCCACCATAGTTAAGATGTATAGGTGGTGATTATTGCTGGCAGGTATAATATCTAGACCATTTTCTCATATGAAGAAAAAAGGAAGGGTTTTACTACTATGGAAGGATAGAAAAGTTCATTTGTCCCCTAGTCCTAGGAATAGGTTTCTTGCTGCTAAGGCAGAAGCAGAAACAACAAAAAAATCTGCCACTGCAAGAGAGACAGAAACCTCTGCCTATTCAAGATACTATACTGGATACACAGGAAAAGACAACTGCTGCTGGGTAGAAGTAGCATATGGGTTACAATCCCTCCCGCCAAAATGCAAATTGGTACAGCCATTATGATAAAATTAAAAATAGAACTATTATGTGACCCAGAAATAATATATCTGGTTATATATCTGCAGGAAATGAAATCACTAACTCAAAGAATATCTACATTCCTGTGTTCATTGCAGCATTGCTCACAACCACAAATCACATTCTCGCAACCAAGCTATGAAAATAAATCGCAGATCCATTGATGAATAAATAAATAAATAAAATATGATCATATAAAAGAAGAAATGCTTCCTGTTGAATCAACATGAATGAACCACAGGCTCAATATGCTAAATGAAATAAGCTAGACAGAGAAAGTCAAATGCTTTATGAACTCACTTAGATATGGGATAGAAAAAGCTGAATTCATAGAAACAGATTAAAGAGAATATTGATCACTGAAGATTGGGAAAGGTGAAATTGGGATAAAAGGTACAAAATTCCAGGTATAAGATAGGTAAGTTCTGGGGCTCTAATATACAGCCAGATGATTTTAGTTAGTGACACTACAGTATATATTTAGAAATTAAGAGAGTAGATCTTAAATGTTCTCACTAAAAATAGTAGTAGTTATGTGAGGTGAGGGCTATGTAAATTATTGTGGTAATCATTTTGCAGTATATATGTACTTCAAATCATTGTGTAGCTTAAACTTACAAAATATAACATGTTAATTAAAAATTTAGGGGACAATAGCCCTTACCATTAAAAGGTAGAGTTCAGCTGCCATGTGGGGAAAAGGTAGGAATGTGAGAAAATATTCCAAAGGTTCAAACATTGAAGGCCATATTTTAAAGTGAGAATGATACAGAAGAACATATATTTCTTTCTATCCCCCTTCAACAGCAAAGAATCTAGCAAAATAGTAGAGCAACCTATTATTAATTGAAAGCTTATATAAGTTTAAGGCTTACTAAAAGATAGTAATAGAACAGAAATTCTAGAGATAATAGTGCAGACACTCTAGATCTTATATGGAGCACCAGGTAAAAATCCAATGTAAAAGGTACTTTAAATACTCTCTGAAAACATCACTATAGCAGTAAAAACATTTCATTAAATTGAGGAGTCTAATCACAAAGAACTATACAGATTACAGGGTAGAAAAACAGTTGATGTCTGTAGTTACTATTCTTTGATTCTGCTGGTAATATTTGATTCTGTTATTTAGTAAAATACTATTAATCACATTAAAAAATCAAGGGAAAAATTCAAAAACCATAATCAAGGGAAAGAGTAATCAATATAAACAGACAGTGATGACACAAACAATTTGCACATGAGCTACAAATATTTTTGACTATTAGGATAAAATGGAAAGTATGCATAGACAGATGACAAAATTTTAGCAGAGAATGATGAGTTTTAAAAGGTTAAATGGAAATAGTTCAAATGAAAAGCATTCAAGCAGCTAATCAGAAAAGAAAGAAATATGTAATAGAATTTTCTGCAGGATAAACAGCATAAAAGAATAATAATTGAATGTGAACATAGACAAATACAAACTATGCAAATTGAAAAGAAAATAAAAAGAGAAAATGAGTAAAAATCAAACACAGAGAAAGTCTATGAGAGTATTTGAGCATTTCAACTCCAAGGTAATTAGATAAGTAAAATTTTATAGGATAAGTTCCTGTAAGCAGAAAATTTCAAATAATTCTCTACATTTCTTAATGAAGTTTCAGTTGGCAAAGAGACCTTGGAGGAGGGCCTCTGACATTATGGTTAAGATGAGCAAACACTCCCTAGACCTGGTATACAACTACTTGGATTCCATGTTATCCATGCTTGAGCTAACTTGTCTCTTAGGGTCATTAAAGGATAAAGCAAAGCTGGTCTTGCCAAGACTAGGATAAGTTACAACTTGCGTGAAGATCGGTGAAAAGTAGTGTTAATTTTCTTTTAATATGCAAGTACACAGAATATAGGATATTATATATGCACTCCTATGGTCATTGCAACACTATTTACAAAATCCAAAATATGGAAACAACCTAACTGCCCTCAAATGAATGATTGGCTAAAGAAGGCATGGTATATATACATGGCAGGCTATGATTCAGCTAAGGAAATGATGAAATATTGCCATTTGCAACAACTTGGTTGGGACTATAAATCAAATTTCACTGATATGTGGAACATAAAGAACCAAAACCAAGGAATAAATAAAGCCAAACCAAAATAAACCCTTGAAATCTGACTGCTAAATTGGTTCCATCAGAACCAGAGGGGCATGAGGTGGTAAGAAGAAAGGGTATATTGGGCACAATAACTGTGATGGAGTGTGATTGGTACTTTGTGTCAGAGCATGGTGAAATATAAAATTGATGAAGTGTAAGCCTATACTCCTGAAACAAGTAGTGTCGAAAACCAGCATCAAACAAAACCAAAACAAACAATTAATCCTCCATCCTGCTTGAGTTCAAAACTCTCTAGTACACTTTCCCCAATCAGGAGATTATCACCAAATATTATTTTTTCAGCATCTCTAAGGTTTGGCCCTCAATCATATGGGATTTGTCTTTTCCAGACTTATTTCATAACTACCATAACATACCTTCAAGGTTCATATATATTTTTCAAATGACAAGATTTCATTCTTTTTATGATTGAGCAATATTCCATTGAATATGTGTATGTGTATATACAGACATTTACATACATATATACAGATATAGTCAGACATTACTTAGCAAGAGGAATATGTTCTGAGAACTGCATTTATAGTCATAGAATGTATTTAATGAAGCTAGATGTTATAGCCTGCTATACAAATATCAAATAGTTACTAACAAATCTAATAACAGGTTTGCAGAATCTCTTTGTCCTGTGTGTGTAAATGTAAGTGTATATTTTAAAAGTTATCAAATGATGTTGAATTAAATACAGTCTTAAAAGTATTCAGTCAAGTGGTCAAGAGTTTTATATTGTACTGTCAGTTTTCCCTGACCTTAGAATGTGCTATAGCCTGTAGAAACAGTAAATGACAGAATTATGTGCTTCAAATCACAGATTGTTAAAAGAAACAGACTTACTGCACATAGTTGGTGGGTCTTGACTAAATAAGTAGATTCAGAAACAGGGTTATTGCATCTTGGTGCTGTGGTTCCTTCTCCCTGTCCTGGAAAAACCATAAAGCATCTCCAGTGCCAGATTCCAAAATAAATGAGCACATCCTCAGGAAGAGCCTTTTTACCTATCACTGCATTACCTATTTACTGCATTTATTATAGTAACTATTACTGCTCACATACCAGAATATCTATTACAGAATTTAAAATCCAGCTTATTGTATAAGCTGGATACTACTTACTTAATACATACTATTAAATGTATGCTACATTTAATAATAAATGGACACTTTATGTGAAATAATTCATTCCCAACTTTTTATATTTCGAAGTTACTGCCTGTTTTTTTTTTAAATGTTATTTTTTAAAAGCCTGTTTTTTTTAAAAAAATGTTATTTAAAATGAGCCTTTAAATGTATGCTTTTCTTTTACTGAGCTGATAAAATACATAAATAATGTCATTGTAAATATATTGCCAAAAGATGAAATCTTTATAAAGATTATATTAAGTAAAATAAATATATTTATCAAGTGAAACATGAATAACATGAATTCTATAGTTCACCACTAGAGGGTACTGAAAAACTTATGAAGTGTATTCCCCCTCTTTCCACTGCTGTGTTTCTAAAATAAAATAAAATGTTACTTAAGTTGAAAAGATTTATTGCATTATATAATTTTCCATTGTACAGCATTATAATTCAGCAATTCTATATAGGCTACATCATGATCACCACCAAAAGCGTAGTTTTCATCCATTACCACACAATGGACTCTACCCATTTCACCAACCCATAAGCCCCTTTCCCTTTTACTAAACACCATTATATTCTCTACATGAGCTGTGCACCATTTGCAAACTTAAAATGTTAATTATCTCTCAGGTTTGTTTGTCTTCTTTGAAATTCACCAGGCTCTCACCCTGTGTCCCTATAAATACCCCTTTCTTTTGTTAATAAAGTTGTCTCATGGTTCATACTTCCATTTGACCCCTGGCTGTGGCTGAGCCATCTCTTCTCATAAATTCATTTCTCGTACCCTGTGTCTGGCGGCTAACATACATGCAAGACATTTTTGTTTTGTTTTGTTTTGTTTATTCATTTCCTCTGTTTCTTTATATTCCACATATGGGTGAAATCATATGGTTTTTGTCTTTCCCTGGTTAATGTATTTCATTTAGTACAACACCCTCAAGGTCTATCTATCTTTTTATAAAAAACAAAATTTCATTCTTTTTTATGGTTGAGTACTACTCTCCATGTATATGTGCTTATATAATGTATTATATATATGCATTGCTTAACAAAGAGATATCTTATGAGAAATGAATTGTTTGTCATAGAAGATAACTAATGAGCCAGATGGTATAGTCTACTATACAAATATCAAATATGTAGGAAGACATATAACAAAGAATTTTCAGATCTCTAAGAAAACATTATTATGATTCAGAAAGAATTTCTATTTAATCTAGTTAAATAAAAAGTATGTAATTTTAATATAGAGGTAAACTAATTTAGTAAAAATTATAATTCCATTAATTGACTATAGATAATTTTATTGCAAACATCCACAGAGAAAAATTTTATCAGCATTAAAGAACTCAAAAGTTCAGGATTTTTTCTGAAAATAAAAAAATTAAGATCACCATTATACATAAAAAAACAAATTTATGAGGAATCTAGTAGTTCCAGTCTTTGAGTTGTTGAAAAATTGTTTATTGTCCTTAATAGTTTGCAATTGACACCTTCAGTTCCACTCTTCACCCAGATTACCCTGAATGGATTACATCAAACAGCTCCAAATATCTTTGGATTTAATTGAATCAGCCAAAAAGAGAATTCCTGTAGGAGATCACAGGCAAGGAGGAGTGAGATGTCATGAAATTTTAGTTTGATATCTTCTCAAAGTGGTATGCTTTAACACAAATCTCTCTTTCTGGGTTCCAGTGAGCACTCTGTTTCCTCACCTTTTTAATACCTTGCCAATATATATTTTTAAAACAAAGTATGTTGACAGCAGCCAGTATTACTTAACATTAAGATACTGAAATATTCATCGAGGTTTCCCCTACATTTTAGCCACATTTTGTAAATAGATCTTCTTCATATTATCTTAAATTGGATGTATCTGAATGAAGACATATATAGTTAATATCATTTAATGAAGAATAAATTAAATCATAGTAATATAGTAGATAGTCACATAATAGAGTACTCTGTTCTTTTATAGTATATTAGAACCATCTTTTATAGTATATTAGAACCATCTAAACCATTAGTGGCTAGGCATTAAACTGAAAACCTCACCAATATTTGAAAAGCAACTCAAAAAATAAGATAAAAGAATATACATGGTATTTTCCTTAACTTTTCCATAGCTAGAAAAAGATTAGCTGAATATTAACATATTATCTTTGTGGTTACTTATTTATGAACAATATTTAGTCATAACAGCATGAAAATCAGATTGATTTTCAAATAACAGTATCTTTGCTAAATTATGCCTATGCAGAGGACACTTAGATCTTTCTTTTTTTCCAAACAGAATGAGGCTGAGGGGATGAGAAGTAGAAAGAAAGAGGAAATAAAACAACACTTGCACTAAAATTTCCCAGTGACGTATAGTGACTTAGATTATCATCCTTCTAGTAGAGCAGTTTAATTACAAGAAATTACAGTATAGTTAAGTTAAAGAATTATTAAAGTCTTGATACAAAAGAATTGAAAGCTCTGAGTTATTAAAATGGGGGCCATTTAGTGATCATCTTAAATGTGTAAGCATTTGCATAATTACAAAATTTGTTTAAACATCTCAGCTAAGATTAAAACAAGAGCACAGTATCATTGAAATCAGAAGTTTGATATTATTTTGGTTGAGTGGTTAGATGTAATTTGAACTACCAAGAGTAAATATTTATGAGCATTTACAGTGGTAACACAACAGAAGATTCAATTTATAATGCCCAACTGCAAACTTACACTGCAGTAAACCCATGAATGAATAAAGTAGCCAAATTTCTTTCTGCCATTCTCAAAGAATTCTGAGGCTCATACATGGATTTTATCTCAAAATTTGGTCATAATGATCCAGCAATCCCACTTCTGGGAATCTACCCAAAGGATACCAAGACACCAATTCAAAAAAACCACCTGTACTCAGAAGTTTATCGCAGCACTATTTACAATTGCCAGCATATGGAAACAATCCAAATGCCCTGAAACTGATAAATGGTTGAAAAGATTTGGTGTTGTTATAGTCTGAAAATGTTAGTCTGAAAGTGTTAAAAAAATTATTGCTCAAAGCTTGAAAACCAAGTATGCAAAAAGATAACATTCTGGACCATCAAAAGGAGGCTAGCAGACTCAGAGAGATAAGGCCAGAACTACTGCCCCAGAACACTTTTTCTAGCAGGTGGTTAGTTATCTGGTCTCTCTCCCAAGTCCTTAACTATATCAAAACATCTGTGTAAAACTTTTTTTCTAGGAGAACATTAAAACCCTGTTTTTCTTTGGATCTGGGTCCTTCCTGCTTAAGACACTGCCGCTGTGTTGGTAGTTCCAGGATGGACCCAGGTCGACCTGAAAATAAAAAAAGTCTTTTTCCTCTTGCGCCTCCCGTGGTCTTGTGTTCTGCGTGAAACCCGTCGGATTCTGAACCGTAACAGTGTATTCACACAATGGAATATTATCCTGCTATCAAAACTGACAAATATGATGCATGTGTGAAAACATAGATGGACCTAGAGGGAATCATATTAGCAGAAATAAGTTAGAAAGAAAAAGACAGAAGCCATATGGTCTCACCTATAGACAGGATATAGGAATAACAAACAGAAGGCCAGGAAAAAATCAAAATAAGCTAACAGCAGAGCTGAGGCAGGTAGCTAGAGAGGGGAAGGGAGAAGGGAGAAATTGGGGAAAGAAGGGACACAAGAAGATTGAGGTTATAGGGAGGAGGGAGAACCCCCAAGAATGCAATGATGTAATATATATGTGTGTGTCTGTGTCTGTGTGTGTAAACAACAAAATAATTAATAAAAAATTTATAAAAAATATCCAACAAAAAATTGTTCATAATGTTAAATCATAACATGTACATTTACTCTGAGAGATTTAGGATAGACTTTATAGAGATGCCTGAAATTAAGTTAAATCCACTATGCAATATTGTTTGGGCAGCCTCTTAGAGATAAAAAGATGAATCATGGAGTTTACAAACCCAAGGAGTCTATGCTTCATAAATCATTATCTAAAATGTAATCCAGAGAATAAATGCAGCTTGTGACAACACACATATGCCAGTAAAGGTCAGCTAATGGCATATATCCAAGCTAAATTACCCTCTAAAAGCAGAAGATGAATCTGAAAACATCAGCTTCTCTGTGACACCAGGATACACAACAATCCAACAACCCAACTCTTCTACTGACCAATGTCTACACATCCAGTTCTCTGTAGGAACTAAGGGGAAATAAGAGCATTATTTTAGATTTCTACAACCTGCCTCAACAATTATAGTTTACGATGAATAGGTGTCTCAACAGTCTGATATTATAGTTCTAAAGAAGTACATCAATGGTGGAGTTTGGTGTAAATGTGTGTAATAATGTCACTAAAGTAATAGTAGTTATCATTATTGTACCTTACCATATCAACTTCTTTGACAACTTACAATGTCAGGCACATACTAACCATCATTAATTGTAAACTATGATGTGTAAACATTCAAATGTGATAGGAGTTGCCTTTATTATTTCATAACAATAGTCACATAAATTAGATACTAAAAATAACATGAACTCAACATGATATGATATACATATGGGTGGCTGAAAATGAGTAAATGAACAGACTCATAAAGTTTAAATAATTTACTTGCTAAAGTTTATGAGAAAGAAGTATTTGAAACTTAAACTGAGACTCAAAATGTGGATAGCTTTTGGATAAGAAAGGAAGAAGGACCTGCCAAGGGTGGGAATTGGCAAGAAGAAAGATGCATATGCAGAATGAACCTTGTGTGCTTATGACAAAAGGAGACAATTAGTCTAGCTTGGAGAAGGAGAACAGTATGTGTGATGAAGCATATGGGAATGCAACTTAGTATAAGATAGAATAGCAATTCCTTGAAAGTCTTGTAAGAAGAGCTTGCATATGCTGCGGTGACTGTAAACTGAGTAACATAATGAAAACTTATGGTATAAATAGAAAGCAATGCAAATTTCACATAAGAATTTACTACTTGATATTAGAAGTTTTTGTTGTCATTTATGAAGGAATTATGAGAGTCTGTATTTTCATAGCAATTGCAAAGGGAGTGAAATAGAAAAGTCTAAAAAGTAGTGTTTGAAAGCAAAGAAATAGGTATAGAAGCAAAGTGAAAAGATCAAATAACCAAAAGATCATTATTTTGTGGGAAGGCATATTAGATAATTATTTCATTAAAATAAATAAAATAGAATAGAAATAGGTGCTAATTAGGAGGAAGAGAATATTTTAACATTGAGCTTGAGATAATAGCTTTACCTCCAAATGTAAATATTCTATGCATGTATAGAAAAATCAATCTAGGAAATGTACAAAATCAGGCACTCCAAAATGCCAGAATACGTATTTTTTCCAAGGTCTGAGGTCATATTCTCAAGGAGAAACCATATGTTCATACACAGACTCACTATCAGTAAATTTATGAAGATGGAAATCACATGAAGCATCTTTCCAGATTATATGGAACTTGAAATCAGCCAAAAGTAGAAAGGGAATTTTCTACAAATTTGTGGAGAATAAGCAGCATGTTACTGAGCAACAGTTGAGTCAATGAGGAAATCAACAGTGAAGTAAAAACATATCTGGAGATGAAGGAAAATTTATAGGACATTTAGAATCAATGGATTCTACAACGAGGGAATTTAATATCAGTACAGGTTTCCCTCAGAAAACAGATGAATTACACATAAAATATAACTTGACACCTAAATGCACTAAAAAAAGTAAAGAAAACCAAGAGTCAGTCGACATAAGTAAATAATGACACCTAACATAGAAATTAATTTTAAAAGATCAAAAAAGACAACCCAAATGATCAACAAAATCTGACTTTTGACGAGAAAAATCTTTAAAGACTCATGAAGAAAGGAGAGAAAATAAAGATAAAATCATAAATAATAGAGGAGACATTACAATAGGTACTACAGAAATACAAAGGCTCATAAGAGAACATTCTGAGTAATTAGATGCAAGATATCTGATAACCTAGAAGAAATGGACAACTTTTAAGAAACACAAAACATTGCAAGACTAAATTGAAGATATAGAAAACCTGGACAGAACTGTCAAGAATAACAAAATTGGAACAGTAATCAAAAGCCTTCCCCCAAATAAACAGAACAGATAAGAGCTGTGTTAATACACAAAAATAAGACTAATATGAGCAAACAAGTCCAGAAAGTCAGATGAAGGAATAAACCAAAGTATCTTTTTCATCTTCAAGAAATTCATAGCTTCCTAGTGTAGAGTTCAAAACATAAGAGATGTTTTCCAATGACAACTGAACTTAATATTTTTACATACATAGAAGGAAATTTAAATATTCATGCAGTTGCATCCTTTTCAAATATTCATGTGATCCTTCATGTACTAGTTATGATTTTATTAAGTAAATAACTGCTATGCTCAGCATTTGACACTGTTTTACAGTATGTTATTGTAAGTCTTTCTGAAAATTGTAAGTGTATTATTAGTACACACTTCTTTATTATTAGGTTTCAAATTTGAAAATGTATAATAATGAATTTAAAAATTACTCATTTAGACATATTTCTTGATTTAAGCAAGCATAACAGTCAATTCATGATCTTATTAAACTTTCTAAGTTTACTGATTACATTGAAATAACTAATACCATCACTGGAAAAAATTGAGACAGATATATGAGCGGAGTAGACATTCTTGGAGACACAAGACAAAACATGTTTTATGTCCATAAACAATATATAGAACATCATTACCTGTTTTGTCACAGATCAACCAGAAAAATAATGTAATCCACTTTGGTTAATTGAGATCTGTAGATTTTGATATTTCTAAAGAAAATTATAACTCGTTTGGGTACATAATGACAAGTCACCAAATATAAAACCCAAATAAACTGTGATTATGTTTTACTTTGCTTCCTTTCTCTATTATTTTGGTATGCTAGCCAAGGTCTGAGCTATTCACTGGCGATGTCACAGATACCACATTTCCGCCTTCCAAGGGTATTCTAAGGGTTATTTGGAAATTATCCCAGTTTTCAACAATCTACTTGAGTTTTCGCAAAAGAAAGACAATATCTTCATTTATCTACATTTATCTTTGTATCCCCAGCACCTTGGACAGTGCTGGAAGCAAAATGAACATACTTTCTCTTTGGAGCGCATGAATATATGATTTTGTCTGATACTGTAATTGCATCATATGTCACTAGAGATACTAATCAACAAGGTTTGAATATCTTTTTATTTTGCTGTAATGATATTGCTTGTATGCAAACAATCTCTAGGCTGTCATTTTTTATACAAGATCTTGCATTCGGAAATAAACGTTTACACTAAAATTCATGTTAGCATAGACTATTATTGTTGCAAAATATTGTCCTTTTACCTACTGTACCACAATATTAATGTTGGAGAAATTTAATTTTAAAAATCCATTTTGAAGCGGTATGTATTTTTATTCCTATCTTTGAGCTCACAAAGGAATTATTTTTTAAATTAAATTTTATAAATTTTCCATTTGTTTACTTAACTATCTAATTTTGGAGACAGCTTCATACTTCAACATGTGCACCACCAAGGCATTCTTCAGGAAGGAGGAAGACCATAACTCACTCCTGAGAGAGAGAGAGAGACAGAGAGAGAGAAAGAGAGAGAGCGCAATTTATGAAGAACGATTAATGTACATCATAAAAGTATATAAGATGATTTCCTATTTTTGGAAATTCCCTTTAAGCTCATATCTTACAAATATACGCGAAGATTCCCGTCTTCCACATGCACTGCTATAAAGATTGTGGACCTTAACAATTGCTCCTTGTATTCACTGGAAAATGGAACTTCGGGGAGAGAAGAAAATGCACAGCAGGCAAGCCCGTCAGTAAACGATCTCTGTAAATCGATATGTATTCGGTTTGCACTAAATTCATCGAGGCTACACAAGAACCCTTTGTCTGTGGGACGGTGAGTCTGGCAACCATTATTTACTCCTGGAAAAGACATCTGATGACTCCGCCCGGGCTGGGGGCGGGGAGGGCGCACCGCGTGGAGAGCTCCACAGAGAATTAAAGTCAGCGAACAAAGAGAACTCCCAGCAGCCGTCCGCCAGCGCCTCGCAGCTGCATCAGGAGACATCAGTCACGCCCGGAAGGCTGCTGTTTGAATCCGCCTCCTAGAGAAAAGAGCTTCAAATAAATAATTGATGGAGATTGATTCTGCCGAGGACAAAGATTTGCAGAAATCCAGCGCATCCCATTTTCGAGCTGTTTCGGAATTCTCTGCCAAGTGCGGGATATGGGAGTGCCGCAAGGACTTTGAGGGCGGCTACCGATCTACCATCTCGGGCGTGTCTCTGGTCTTTTTTTGTCTTCTTGGACACCCCCGCTCCCCCAATCCCATCCCGGCCTTCTTCTCTTTCCTCTTGAAAGTAGTCTCTCTTTGGTTACTTCTACCCGGTCCTCCCCCGCAATCCCGCCCCCTCCTCTGCCCAGCCGGGTGAGGTCAGCTCATGAATATCAGTGCACTTCCTGAGGAGCGTCTGGCACCGCTTGGTACCTCGCTGTTCCCCAACGCCGAGGCGCAGCTCCAGCCTGGGCCAAGACCACCGAGAAGTCATCTGTTCTGGGGAGCCCTCTGATTGTCTGCATGTTCACGCCATTGTTTGAAGAAATAGAGTGGGTGTGGAGCTGGGACGAATGGGTCTAGTCATGACCAGCCAGAAAGTCGCATATGATATTATGAAGTTAAACTTTCCTTTTCTCTGAAAGACATCCTCACGGACCCGGGGATCCCTGAAGATCAAAAGGAAAACGCTGCTGATTTTCACCAACTTTGAAATACCGCCTCTGCTACAAGTGAGCAGTTCTGGATTTCTAAAGGGATGGGGATGAGAGATGGGGTGGATCAGTGGGCAGAGAAAATTTGAGAGTAAAATATTGGTTTGGGTAGTGCTTTTTGGCTATTCCAACTTGAAGCCTTGGCCAGACACAGCATTCTGTCACTTTGTGGGAACCACGTGACAGCAGTTAGGTATTGTGGGAGAGGAGTTCCTGGAACCTTAGTTTTCCTCTGGTTTAATGGTGTTTGCAGGCTAAATTTAAATACCCTCTGGTGGAGTCTCATCTGAGTGATTGTACTTAATTCACAAACAAAAAGGATGTGGTATTGACAATATAACGTATTTGGGCAGTCACATTAGTGTGACCCATGTCAGGGAAAATGGCCAGACATTCTGGAAGCATGTGGTGCCATGTAGAAAATAAGTTGATGAACAACAACTCTCCTCCTGCCTCACAATAACTTCTTTCTTTACCAATATTTTTCAAGCTAACTTGGAAGGAGATCATAGAAAAAAGAAAGGGAGATGTTAAAGGACCTTTTATTATCATTTCTTTACAAAATTAAACATTACTACATACCAACTAAGTAATCGTATTTAAAATAGACAATAGCAGGAATAATGTTAGTAAAGTAACTGGTAAGTATCTCTCTTAATAAGAGCTTTTTATCCTCAAGCAGAACTTTCTGCCTAGTCATACTCTTTTCAGTGCTTTGGAGAGAAATTACAGTTCTAAGGAAAAGGCACCTAATTGACTAACTCGGTAGCTTGCTGACTTGCTAGGGAGAACTGAGAAGTTAATTGATGGCTTGAAGGTTTTCAGATATCAAAAGTCAGTGATAGATTTAACTTGGAAAAGTAGCACAATAGAAGTTGATCTTATTACCATGCATGCCAGCCTCTTAAATGCAGGACAATTCTGTCTCAGAATTTGAATTTGTTTATTTTAAAACTGCAGCTTTCTGAACATATACCATCTAAGAAGGTATGAGTGAAATATGGATGAAAATATTTTCTGTCTAGTAGTTATACTTAAAATGAAAGTTTCATGATAACTACTAAATATGATTAGGTGTAGAAAAGTCACCACCTGTGATTTAAGAAGTTGTGCAGAGCCTTCAATAAACATTTCCAAAAATAGTTTAATAACTCATTCTCAGGCATAAAAAAGAAAAGAAAGAACAGCCATTTAAGTGTGTTAATGGCTAAACTAGTGCCATTATTTCTTTGAAACTAAGATGATCTAAAATAATTCATTTTTTATATTTACTTTTACTTTTAAAAGATCATTGGATGTAGTTCTATAACCTAGAATAACATTATAGGTTAGAGCTATTTGAGAAAAGTATCACATATTCACAGCAAATGTTCTCTAACAACTTACATGTTAAACCTTTTCCTCTAATTGATACTTGGGCGTACTAAATAAATGAAACTGATGTTAACACTTCAAAATGCAGATTTGATAATGAGGAAACCCAAAGTCGAAGAGTATTTTCACCTCTATCATGTGTATTTTAACTTTACCTTCTGAATTTCCTCTTGACCTTAACCTCTTTAAAAAATATTCTTCTTGACCTTGTTCTCCTTTTAAAAAATTCCCTTCCCTTAAGTTCCTTTTTGAATTAATACATCATCCTTGCCAAAACCTGCTGATGTGAGACTGATAGAAGCCTTCAGAAAAATCGTTTTTCTGAGGTGGAATGAAATGGAGATGTGCCTCCTTGGATGAAAGAAGAATTGAGTATTCATGCCATTACATACAGTCAAGGCTTCTATTAAACACCTTCCAAATCTCATTATTTTCTAAAGTTTCTCTTGTACAGGAAAATCACCCTTTATCTGTAACAATGTAGACATGCGGTGTGATTCTTCTGTTTCTGTCCCAGATTAGAAAGGAAGGTCGGTGGCGGTGAGGAGAGAAGAAAATGATGTGGTGGTGATGGACTATTCTAAACTGCATCTGGTTGATTCTTCCTAGACGGCCATGAGTCAGCCACCGACTGGGGGCGCTGCCCCTGTCGCAGCCACAACTTCTGCTTCCACGGCTGCCACTGAGGCTCGTCTGCACCCGGAGGGCAGCAGCAGAAAGCAGCAGCGTGCTCAGTCACCCGGTCGACTGAGGGATAATTCGACCCGACAGACAACCACGGCCACCCGGTCTCCGGTGGGGGCGGGCACTAAACTCAATTCTGTTCGGCAGCAGCAGCTTCAGCAGCAGCAACAGCAGCAGCAGGGTAACAAGACTGCGAACCGAGCGACGCCTCTGCCCAGCTCTAGAGGTGGTGGAGGCGTGGTGGAGAAGGCGGTGCCCCTGTCTTCCAAAGGGGCCGCGCCGGGAGCTGTCCAGCCCTCGGCTGGTGCTGAAGCGGCCCCCACAGCTTCTCTGGCCCCGGTGGGCGGCAGAAAGCCTGGCCCACCGGAGGAGCCTCCCAGGGAGCCAGAGCCAGTGTCCTCGAAACTCGGGGAACCCCTTTCGTTCGGAGAAGGAGGAGGAGGGGTTGGTGAAGGAGGAGGAGCCGGCAGAGGCTCCGGGGAGAGGGAGGGGGGCGCTCCGCAGCAGCCGCCGCCGCCCAAGGGCTGGAGAGGGAAAGGCACACGCGCTCAGCAGAGGGGCGGCAGCGGTGGGGAGGGGGCCACCCCTTCGCCATCCTCCTCTTCTGTGGGCAAAACCCCAGGCCCCAGCGCCAGAAACTCCGGAAGCGGCGTTCTAGGGGGAGGCAGCGGTGGCGGAGGGAGCTACTGGAAAGAAGGCTGTCTGCAGTCTGAGCTCATCCAATTCCATCTCAAGAAAGAGCGGGCCGCAGCGGCAGCGGCCGCGGCTCAGATGCACACTAAGAACGGTGGCGGAGGCAGCACTCGCAGCTCCCCGATCGCTGGCGCCCCAGCCATTTGCGAGCCCCTCGCCGTCCCTTCCGCTTTCCCAATGGCGGCGGCAGCGGAAGGCCCCCAGCAGAGCTCAGAGAGCAATGCCAGCGGCGGGGGCATGCAGGCGACCGCGCCACCTTCGTCGCAGCCCACCTCGCAACAGCTCCAGGAGCAGGAAGAAATGCAGGAGGAGATGGAGAAGCTTCGAGAAGAAAACGAGACACTCAAGGTAAGGAGGTGGGGGAGGGGATGTGAAGGCCTGGAAGGATTAGGGCGTGTCCACGCGGGTCTGAGAGGCTGTGAACCTGTTAGGGATGCTTAATGAGGGAGGGGAACAGGAAATGGGAGAAAGGGATCCTAGGCCGTTCCTGCATTTAAAACAGCGGGGGATTCGTAGCCTTGCATTTAATGTAAATACAAATCTGGGCCTTCCTTTCTCTGATGATCATGACTTGTCCCACTTTTTCATAGAAAGCGCTAGAGTAGGAGAGGGAGAGCAGGCCTAAAAGAGGACCGGTGTTTTGTTTTTGTTTTTTTTTTCCAGTTTCTCCTCCTTTGAGCTCCGTGTCACTCTTGTCTCGTAGAGAAGGGAGTGAAGAACTGGATTTGGAGTTAGATTGGGATGTAGACGGTATATTTGAGAGTGGGATGAGGTGGGGGGCGAGGCTAATTTTGACCCATGGCCTCTCACCGCCTCAGAACGAGATCGATGAGCTGAGGACCGAGATGGACGAGATGAGAGATACTTTCTTCGAGGAGGATGCCTGTCAACTACAGGAAATGCGCCACGAGTTGGAAAGAGCCAACAAAAACTGCCGGATCCTGCAGTACCGCCTCCGCAAAGCCGAGCGCAAACGGCTCCGCTACGCGCAGACAGGGGAAATCGACGGGGAGCTGTTGCGCAGCCTGGAGCAGGACCTCAAGGTCTGCTGTGTGCGGGGCAGGGACCGCGGGCGGGGACTCTGGGAAGGGCTCTTGGTGTTGAAAGACCTTCCGTGTTGAGTGAAAACGAATTTTAGGTGCCTGGAGGTTCGCAGCACTGACCACTAAATGGAAGGGGAACAGGAAAGAGACAGGTGGTTCTAAAGAGCAAAACGGACATGGAAGGCCTTGGGGAGAGCAAACCCTGGGAACTCTCCAAGGAGTTACCGTGCCTTTCCCAGAGGTGGTAGGAGGGGGGCGCCTCCGTCCCCTGGCAGAATCAAGGGTGTGGCAGAGTGCGGGCCAGGCCTTCATCTGCCCTCCAGAACCAGTCTTCCAAGAGAGGACCAGGTCATATCAGGCACGTCAATTGCGCTGTGAGGACTGTTCTCAGAGGAGTTGAAAATCTGAACTGGAACGGCACTGAAGGGAAATTAAAGTGAAGAGTCCTTTCTGCGGCCCTATGCCCCTCATTCTTCCAGGGTTCCTTTCTTTCTGTATTAAGCAACTCCCTGCTAGGAAAGCTGCCCAACTTAAGGCTTCATTTGTAGAAGGAAAGGGAAAGGGATGTGAATGAAAGAACCACATTATTAATGTGAGGTTGCTTCAAAATCAACCTTGGTGAGAAAATGCCACCTTGAAATGACTTTTTTAAGCAGGTGATTTCTGTTCAGTTTAGCTTTGACAATGTAGGCAGATTCGTTGACAATGCAAACCAGGTGCTATCTTCATGGACAACCAAACAAATATAATTTTAATTGCATTAGCTTCATTAACCTGTAGAAGCCAATTGTTATTTTTCCATGTATGTTTTAAAGTTAAGTCATGAGAAAATGTTTTATGAAGTTATTGTATTTCTTTTCCTTTTTCTCATGTCTTGAATGCTCACTATGCACTAGGCACCCTGGAAAGCATTGTCATATATATTATGGTCATTTAGTTCTCAAGGGAGAAAATAACCCTATAAGATAAGGATTACTAATAGCATACAGGTACAGAAGTCCTACATTCCGCAGTGGATAAGTGCCCAGCCTCTAACTCTGTAACTTGGCTAATAGGTGGCCAGACTGGCTTACCCCACCCTTTAAAACCATAGCCTGTGTCAGAGCCACCTCATCAGACTGCTACACTTTACTTTGAAACTGTAGAATTCCCAACATAATCTCAATATGATAGGCAAAAATGTATACAGTGAATTTTAGGAAATTAATCTCGGAGACTATAAATTTTTCTAAAATGAAGCACCTGGAATAGCGTGATCAAAATAGGATCCCCATATTCCACTTGTAAAAACTTTGTTTCCTAACCTTTAAAATGGGTGACTATGGAGGCATTGCCATATAGTTTTGTTGGGGGAGATAGATGAAGCTTCTCTACACATGAACAAACTCAAGCATATATTATAATGGTTAGTATAGAGATTAAAGGAAATAGAATGGAGAGCTTGCTAGCTATGGGGCTTTGAGCATAGCACTTGACCTTGTCTATAAAATAGGGACATAATGAGATTGTTGTGTGAATTTAATATCTGTGAATTATTTACAGGTAAAGCATCAGTAATGATGATTTATGGTAGACACTACATAAGTATTGGCTCTTAATGCTTTTAATATGAATATAAATTTAGCCTATTTGTTGTCTTTAATGATATTTCATTATTACAAACACTTTCATTTAGGTTGCAAAGGATGTATCAGTAAGACTTCACCATGAATTAGAAAATGTGGAAGAAAAGAGAACAACAACTGAAGATGAAAATGAGAAACTGAGGCAACAACTTATAGAAGTTGAGATTGCAAAGCAAGCTTTACAGAATGAACTGGAAAAAATGAAGGAGGTTAGTATTGTGTTATCTTATGGTGTTCTATGTATTATATCTTTAGAAAGAATTCAAAGCAACAATATGACTGCTAAAAGAATTCCATTTTTTTTTCTGATAATGGGACAGTTTGTTAAATAAGCCTGTTTAAGTAGGGGAAGAGTTAGCAATGTGGCAGCACTACTGAATCCATAGAACTATAGACTTTTAGCATGAAGTTAGTCATAAAAGGCTATTAATCTAATCTAAGTAAAAAGCCTCCAAATGGTTTCATGCTTGAAACATCACCTTAAGATATTTTGCACAGTAGTCAAAACTATCAGAGTGTAGTTCTTTTTAAATATTTTCTTTGTTCTTAGTTGAAATCTGTTTTACTGTAACTTTAACCAGTTCATCTTAGTCTGCCCTTCAGAGTAGAAGAGTCAGTTCTCTTCCCTATCACCTCTTTGAGGATTTTCCAAGTTTCCCCTGAATAATCTCAAGAAACAAAATCAGTATCAAAGAAAATAATTGAAGGATAAAATAAAAAGAAATGATCTATCAATAAGTAATATGAGATAAATAGAAATTTGAATTAAGATAAATTTTTTCTTGAAAACTGCCTGGGAAGTAGGAAATACATGATACTCTGAACATTTTTCTCTGCTTAAATATATGGAATTAAATAAATCTTAAATCTTAAATTTTGCTTGCACTGAGCGATTGGGCCACCTCAATTTCTGTGTTTATTGCAAAATGATACAAAATGCATGTCACCAAATAACTGTGAAAATATCTATAGTCTCATTAAACATGTAGAAGTGTACAGAGTTTGTAGAAAACTGGGGCCAGTGAGGTACATTTTTCTGCATTCTAAGTTGTCTTTAATTATAAAGAATATTTAATACTTGTTTCTAATGTAATAAGTCAGGGGAAAATAATTTCAATGATATGCAAGTCTTGTTTAATATCTAAGGGTGGTTATGGTACAAAAGAAAAACATGGAAACAGGCAGACTGGACAAACTACCTTCATCTGTAACTGATGAAATGACTTTAAAATTCCCTAACTTCTACTTTGCTCGGTTGTAAAATATTTTTGATGAGGAACCTCAACATATTCTCTGCTGTCATGAACTTTATCATGAAATCAAAAACATTACCACTAAACAGTAGATAGCTTTTTAAAAAAAATTCAAATATGAAATTGATAGAGATGTAAAAATATATTTCTGTAGCAATAATACAGTTGAAGTTTGTCAAAAATTACAAATTTGATTTCCAGGGGGGGAAAAAGTAGGTAATTCTTATACTCATTTCTAAGGCTATTATAACAAAGTACCAAAAATGGACTGGTGTAAGCAAAAAGAATTTTTTTCTCACAGTTTTGGAGGCTAGAAATCTAAAGTCAAGGTGTTGAAAGAGGGCTGCCTCCTTCTGAGGGTAGTGGAGGAAGGGTCTGTGACAGATCTCTGTCACCTGGGCTGTCTTCCATGGCCATCTCCATATTCACATGATAATTATGTCTCCTTGTAAACAAATTTCCTCTTATAAAGACACTGGTCACAATAGATAAAGTGTACCCTAGATACCTCACCATAAATTTGAGTCCCTGAGTAAAGATCCTATTCCAAATACAGTCACATTTTGAGGTATTTGGAAGTGGTGGGAAAAGAGAGACAATCCAACCAATAATAATAGCTCCTTATGGGTAAACACAGAAAACGTTCATTGTCATTGTCATTAGACACTGTTCCATGATCATACCCTATTTGTCTTCTCTTATATTCTTCATTTCTATAATTTAAAACGTTCACTTAAATGAGCTTTCTCCTAGATACAGGACTAAATGAGAGGACTGGACTGTGATTTGGTGTCATGTGAATACTCTTTAAATGTATATCTGGAAAATTGGATTTATGAGTAGATAAGGGGTTTCTAATTTTCATCTTCTGTCTAAGAAAGAGAAATATATTCAGAAATAGACTACCCTTTATCCCAACAAATGAACTCTCTCCCTTCTTAAAAGGAAAAAAAAATCTGGCTACCAGAAATAAGTAGGAATGTCTTCAGGAGGATCACTATAAAGAGTTATTTCCTTGATTCTGTTTCCCATTCTTCCTAATGACAAATATCTCCTTCTACAAAATAATCCAGGTTCTAATTCTAAATTTGGAAAATTTACAACTTCAAGCAGTGATAATTTGTGTGTTTTCATGCCAAGAATCAATTCAAATTCACCTTAGAACTATAAAAGCCAAACTCCAGTTCTTGATTCAAGACTAAAATAATAAAAGGTTTATGAATTCGGTATACAGGAAATCAACTTTTAAAGAAACCCTTTAGCAAAATGATGGGTGGGGTTGGTACTGGTGGCAGTGATAGTGGTGGAGGAGGAAAGAAACAGAGATAAAAGATGAGAGTGGAAGACAGAAATGTACAAAGGCTTCTAAAGGTAAAAAATCAAAGCAATTTTGACAGAAAAGATACAAATTCTTTCACTGGGAGTTCATCTTCATAGTGTTAGAAAAGTGTCTGAAATAGAAAAAATAGTATAAAATATGTTTAGAAATCAAAAATGTTTTATTAGAATAATAATTTTGCCATAGTAATTTTTTAATCTTCCAAGAGGATAAATATTAAAATGAGGCTGCAATAATAACTGGCTTTTTTGGCGGGTAGAGACTGTGAGGTTGAATCCTGATTTAACCCTTCACAACTACAGTGCTTCTTTGCTTCATTTGCTTCAGTGCTTCATTTGCTTCTTTGGTAAAATGAAAACATGCTAAAGTCCTTGGTGAGTGAGTGTTCATTACATGATCGTCATCCCTTTGTGGCATTCTACTGGCACAATTAGGACCCAGGTATGAAGTCAAATAAAAAAATGTTAAGTAGACTATGTTAGAGAGAAACAATCCTCCAGCTCTCAGATTTTTGTTCCTTATATTAAGTCATGTAGATGTTAAACAGCACAATTGGGATTCATAGACCATCTGCCAGAGTTTGGAAATTATTTACAAAGTGTTAAACCAGCTTCAAGGCTTTGACCAATTGTTCTCAGGGCTAGTGACTTCTACCTACTGTATACCCATTCACATCCTTCTGCTTATTTTCTCCCCTTGAGAGTGTGGAGTAGGAATCTGGGAGTAAGAAAATTAGAGGAATGAGGAACGAGGTAATTAGTTGAGTCTACTGCAAGTTGTTCCTAGTATTGAAACAACTGATATTTGCCAACTGCAAACAAGAGGCTCTCTTACATTGCCTTAGAGTCTTAGTGGTATTCCCATCCCAATCATAAAACCTTGATTGCTACTAACACTATACTATGTGTTCTTGTAATATAAAAATGTCTTTACTTTTATGTAACCTGGGAAAATCTGTAGTCTATCCTTCAGCATCACAAGCAATCAGAGAGGATTTTGTAAAAGATATTTTATGTCAACGATGACTAGCGCATTGAATGCCAAAGTGGTGAATGTGCAAATAGTATTGAGTAGGAAAGAGACACTGTCAATGAGGATGAGTCTTTGCTACAATTAATTGAAGGTCACTGCTCATCATGTTGTCCTAATCCTATAGGAATAATCTTTATTTTAAAAAATTTGAAAGCTTTTTGATCTTTAAGTGAGGGATGCACTCATGTCATCTTTAAAGTTGATGTATGGAAAAATATTGATGACAATTTGAAAATAAAACCAACCACCAACCTCCCCCCATCCCCCCACAAAAAAAGCAGAGGGTATTTGAACACGGAATGGGAATAAATTATAGCTGAGATGGTGATAATTGTTTACCATATGCTGTTTTATTAATTCAGAATCTGTTCTGTTTGTGTTGTCTGATCCCTCACATAAACACAAAAGTATTAAAAGAAAATAATTTTCTTAAATTTTCCTGGTATTGCTGTAAAGGCTTTTTTACTAGCCTACTGCAATAGCACCAGTTACCTTGGGACTTTTATTTTATAGGCACTTTTTTAATGTATATTATCTATTGCAATGCACTTTCATTCTGGAACTCAAAAAGAATTAACACTATAATTTCAACAGTAGCATCTCTTGTTTCATTTTTTAAAAGTACATGAGAGTAGATCTGTATTCTCAGACTCTTTAAAGACAGAATTAATAAGCAAATGCTTGTCCTGCATGTTTAAAATTACTTATTTTCTTATAAAAAATAAAGAAGTGATCATAATTATATTTGGTTTTGATAAGGAGTGTTTACTCATGTTCTAAGTACAAAAAAGAAATGCCAAATGTCAGGTCAGTGAAGAAGCAGAACTAGAGACTTTAATGGTGAATTTCTTTGGTCTTCCAATAGTTTCCCCAACCTTGATAGTACATTTATCATTTGAAAAATGGGACAGTCATTAATGTTTTGAAATGAAATTACCATAAATATTTTGAGGTGGGTAAATTTAGCACTATTATATCTTTTCAAATAACTTAGTTAGGGAACAATAGCATATAAATTAAAAACAGAATAATATGCTAGCCATACATGGGAAAACTTCCAGAATGTGCTATGAATGCATTTTAAAAGATGTATTTATTTAAGAATTACAAACATTATTGGTTTTTTCCCACAAAATTAGACACATCGATTCCCAAGACACAGACTTAGATAAAAAATGCTTTTGTCTTGCCCAGATGCCAGGCCTCCAGTAAAAGCAAAGTAATCCACAGGGCAGAAGACCACAATATGTTGTGAAACATCTTGAACTTTTATTTAAAATGACTTATATATCCTACATAATGATACATGTGAACTTACATGTCACACATAGTTGGGCAGATTCCAAGTTCTCTTGGTTGAAATTTTGAACTTTGTCTAGAAATAGTAAGGCACTGTACAAATATGGATTTTATTTGACTAAACATTTCTTATTACATACATAGGTAGTTTCTATTAAAATTGTCTATTGATTTTGGTGTTTGCAATATCATGGGCTCCATAGAAATTGTTCAATCAATGTGTGTTGAAATGTTTGCTGCCATTGTAAATCACTTAAGGTTAGTAAACCACTTAGGGTTGTTGACTGTCCAACCCTAGACTCCACCTGTTTCACAGAGGTTCTGGGGTTCTAGACAAACTTTGATTTATCCTGTTTGAATATATGAAAGGGAGTATATTGCCTGTATAGTTATCGAAAGACAGTTTGCTTCTCTGATTTTCCTATCCATTTGCCTTTAAAAGGAATTTAAAAATTACTCAATAAATTACACCACTGAAATAAAGATGTAAAAATTTGCTTGAGCAAAAATTTTGAAAAAATGAAGAAAAACTAAATCCAAGGATGTACACTTATTATGAAACAACCCTGCAGTTAGTAACAATGAAAGAAGGGAAAGAAAAGGTGAACTAAGCTATTTCTTTGTCAGGTAGCATTTTGATGAGTTACATATTGAATCCTTCCTTCTCCACTATCTCAGGATGGTAAGCTCCATGAGGACAGGGTAGATACCTGTTTTGGTCACTGTGATATCATCAACATCCAGTTCAGTACCCAGCATGTTGTCAATTAGACTATATTTTTCAGTAATATAATAACAATTATTTAATATTTCATATATATGTATCTTTCTTACACTAGACTATAAACTTAAAGATTCAGTATATCTTTAAGTCAGTCACAGCTAGGAGTTGTGGACACATGTTAACGATTTTTAATGGGGATGAATGTAAACTAGGAAAGGTGTTTCAGGTCTATTCTGCAGTAAGAGCAACATGATTCAAACAAGGCTTTTTCTGAATGCAATGCAATACAAGATGAAATGGATGAGTAACTCCAGACTCATCTGACTTTCAGAATTGAAAGTCTCCTGAAACTGTGCTACCTCCTAAAACTTTCCAATCCTCCTCTGTTCCTCCTTCCCCCCAAATCCCTGTTATTGTTTAGAAACAGTAAGTTTTCCCTGAGCTTTAGGGGAAAGAGGATGAAGACAGGAATTTAAGAATAATAAGACAGGTCTTACACCCTGGACACCAGCTCTGCAGCTTTCCTATATGTCTCAGTGAGAAAATGTGAATGAGAGGTTTAGAGAATGGGAAAAGACTGCAGATCCTGTTACTGCCCGAGACTGAATTTGCTTTAAATTGTCACTAGGATTATTAATTCAGCAGTGAATAGACTGCAAAGAAACAGAAAATGAACCTCGAGCTTCAGTTACTCAATAGCTATCAGTGTTGTGTGATAATTATAAGCTAGTCACTATTCCAGGTACTTCAAATATAACTGCATTGTTAATAGTTACATTTTAGCGATAAATATTCCAAAGCTCACATAGTTTCATGTGACTAGTAATTCTGCTAGTTCCAACCTCATGGTTTCCACCTCCCAGTGCTATGTGGTCTCATTATAGGGACTCAGGCTCCCATGGCTACTGTTTACTGTGTTCTTTCTTACCCACAAGGACTGATTCTCTTAGGGATCTCAATACTCCCAGCTTCTGCAAGTCCCACTCCTCCAGCATATATTTAGGGAATGCAGTGAACAAGCATAGAGAGGACTTTCAAGTTGCTTTTAGGATAAACCTATTTATCTCCCAGAAAATAAATTTTTGGAGAAAAAAACCTAGAAACACAGGTCTAACAAAACTTTCCAGATTTGTTGATGTAGTCTCCTCTTTTTACAGAGTTAATAGCTTTGTTATTTCAGCTAAGTCATTAATAACTTATTCTCAGTTTAATCATCTCTGAAGGAAAAATGCTTTCTTTGTCCAATTACTTCATCAGGATAACATGAGGCAATGTGATTAAAAGAGCTCTATAAACCATAAGGTACTGGGTAGATGTCAGCTGTTACTATCACGTAGCTCAAGATTAACTGATTTACACTTAACCGTAGAAGCTTTAGGTCCTTGAGATTAAAATTTTACAACTTCTAGGACTCCAATTCTTTTGTACTGACCTTTGAAATACTTTTGCTTTCTCTTTTTCCAAGAATGTCTTCTGGGCTGAAGCTCCCTTTATATTCATTTTAATTACAAAGTCACTCTGCTTTCTTCTACCTGTCCTGTCTTCCAAGAGATACATCCTTGGTCTTTTCTGCTTCATGATTAAATAATTTACATTGGCAAAGCTCTTGGAGATGAGGAGACAATCTGGCTATAAAATCTGCCTCCCCATTCATCAGCAGGGCTGAGGCCAATTTGTCTGGATAAATGTGTCTCTCCAACCTTACTGCTCCATAAATGTTCCTCTTAAAGAGAAATGCCTTCACAGAGGGAGGAGGATAATTATATTCGAAGGCAAGATAAGTTAGATTGTCTTGTAGCTTTTATTGACTCTACAATTAATCCTCCACTTGCTGAATTTAAGAACTAAATTTAACTTTAATTTATCTTTTAAGAACTAAATTTAACATGCAGACTGTTATGCAATCCAAATCTACCAATAAATTCTTGGTAGGCGAGGAAGTATTTAAGAAGCTGTTATAGAGGAGGTCATCTTTAGCTAGTTAAATTTAGATGTACATTGTTTTCCAATACTTGTGTTACAATTGAGAAAAAATATAATATCCAATTGCACTGTACATTAGGAACAATATTTTCCAAAATGAAAATTCAATTAAATCTTGAAGATTTTAGATTTGATTGCACTTTAATGAAAATGCACTCACTTTATGTCTCAGTTGTAATTTCCTTTTACTTTTCAGGGTCAGATAAATTGATCTTTATCCAGATGGTAAATGACATTTGAAGATGATATTTGAAGTTTCTCTCCTGACAATTTCCATTTTATACATATATATTTCACTAGATGTGGTCATTTATATTCAGCAAGTTTAACTCAGAGGCATTTAAAATTTATAATTCAAAGTATGCTATATTCATCTGCTGGCTAGCTCATTTATTTTCAGTTTGCCCAGCCAATTAATTATAGTGATAAGGAGTTAAGGAAATTAGCTACATAAATTTTTTCTTTCTTTCTGAAATTAAGCATTCTCACCATTCATTACATTAACCAAGAACTCTGAATAATAAGATAATTTGATGACCCAATTAATTATGTGTTCAAGTACATAATAAAAGACAAATATGTTGCTATATAATTATGGCTATAAACTTAAATTCTGGTATAATTTTATCATCTGTGTATATTTAAGAGAACTTGGTATATGGAAAGTATTGCCTTTTAAGGACACCATTTTTTAAATCACATTCATTTATTTAGATGTATGGCTAGATTGAAAATAGAATAATTATACTTGCAATCATTTGGAAGGTAGTTATCTTATTTTTAATTCCAGTTATGTTAATTTTAAGGTTCTTTTGTTAATATATGTAAGCTTCTCAATTTTTGCATTTGCCAAAAAAAAGGAATGAAATGAATTAAGAAATCTTTGTTAATTTAATACCTTGGATTACTGTTTGTTTTTTGTTAATTTAATATAGGATTATAGACTAAGACTGTTATATTGCATTATTCATTATTGTAGTATATAGTTTCAATTTTAGAAATACTATTTGCTTTGTTAAGTAATTTATAGGCATATAAGCATTATATTTCATATAATAAAGTAATTTCCATACTATCAATGATTTAAAACCATTCCAAGACTTTGGTTTCTGAGACTTCAGTTTTAAATAATCTTTAATTGACTAGATAATGCTCAAATTTCTTTTAACTGGAAAAGTCTGTAGGTATACACTTTCTGAGCCTTTGCAGTTTTGAAAATAGCATTTGGTTGACTTCATGCAGGGAGGATAGGCACAGAAACAAAAAAAAATTCTGTTCTTTTTTATTGAATTCTGTTCTATTTGCTTTTGGCATTTACTTTACAAATAGAGAAATGTGAGAATGGTCTGACTTTGCGTCCTAGGTAAATCAAATTATTTTCTTTATATATATTTATGACCATTTTCCTTTACCTTTTGTATCAATCAAAGTCCTCCAGGGAGAAGCAAAATTCCCCCTAAATAGTTCAAATAAATAGAATAGCTCACAATGATGTGGGTAGGGTTAAGGATGCATACTCTTAATTTGGCTAGTGAGGGAGTCAGAAAAGACTGGTAACACTTGGAAATGACACAGCTGAGGAAACTGTCGCAGGGGCCAGTGAAGAACTGTGGAGAGTTCACCAGTGACAACTGTCACCTGGACTGGCCCGAGTTCCCACTAACTTGTGGTGTGAAAGAGGGAACCAGGGAAATTATCCAGAACTATGTCTCTCCTCACTCTCCATTCTTCAGCATTTTGACTAATGCCCTTCTTCAGGTAAATTAAGGCAATGGGTGGGGAAGGGAACTGTGTAAAAACTGTGTCCAAGGTCAGCCTCCTGAAGCACCCAGTTAGTCAGAAAAGAGCAAGAATGGATGTAGAAAATGAAAGAGATTAACCAGCTCAAAAATTTCACCAGAACAAGTGGAAGTGATGCTCTTTGTTTATAATATACCCAGCACATGTAAACTTTTTAATCTGAAAATTAATACTTCTTATCCAAAGAAGCTTTCTTATACTACAAACTTGATAATCTCATGTGCCCTGTTTTTTCTTATGGTTTCTTTCTTTTGTACTCACTACTGTCCCCTTGTCATAAACCTTTTTATTCATATTGTCTCTGTCCTTGGGTAGTTTCTTGAATTTGTTCTCACAATCATTAATCAATTTTCTGCCACCTCAGTTGTGCAGTCCTTTCACAAAGGTGCCAGTAAAATTTTTATTTCTTTTGTTTTAACTGCACAATTTTTTTGTTGGTAAGATAACTTTGGATTATATTTTTTGTTGTTGTTGTTAAGATAACTTTGGATTTTCAACACTGTAAATCATTTAGGGGTGTAGGTTCATACGTCTTCAGAGACAACCATAGTCCTCTTCTATAATCCAGTGCACCATCTCCCACCCCCAACTCCCCATCCCTGAACCCATTCCTTCTGGGCACTCTCAATTCTACAGTCAAGTTGTCACTCTGTATTTTTTAAGTGTTTTGCGCAATTATAATGATACTCTGTGTGACCTGTTGCATCTGGTTTCTTTCACTTTGCCAAGTTTTCTTTTGAGGTTAGTCCCTTTTGCAGTATGTATGTAGTTTGTGTGAGTACTTCATCCCTTTTTGTCTTTAAATGATCTTTAATTGTGTGTATATTTTGTTTTCCCATTTATCAGTTGATAAACATTAGATTTTTTCCCCATTCTTATGAATAATGCTTCTTTGAATATTTGCATACAAGATTTTGTGTGAATGGGCTTTTATTTATTTCTTTTATTTCTTCTTATAAGAGTGGGGTTTAGGTCATATGGTAGGTCTGTGTTTAATTGTTTTAATAAACAACCAAACTGTTTTCCAAAGTGACCACACCATTTTACATTCTCACCAGCAGTGAATGAAGAATGCAGTTCATGAAGAGTCTTGCCAACACTTACTGTCTATTTAATTATAACAATTCTATTGAGCGTTTAGTGTATGTCATTATGATTTAAATTTTTGTTTCTCTAGTGATGGTGAACATATTTTCATATATTTGCTTTACATTCATACATCTTTTGTGCAGCATGTATTCATTTTTTCCCACTTGTACTTGAATTATTTTCTTCTTTATTCTTGAGTTTTAATTTAAAATCTTTATATATTCTGGATGCATGTCTTTTGTATCAGATATGTGATTTGCAATGTTTTCTTCTTTGATTTGTCTTTTCATTTCCTCAATGATATCTCTTGAGTTGTGGTTTTAATTTAGTTGAAGTTCAAATTTTTTTTTTTTTTACCACTTAAGCATTTAGTGTCATATCTAAAAAAAATCTTTGCCTAACGTGCAGGAACATGCCTCCCCCTTTTATGACTTCTTAGGTCTAGCTCTTACACTGAAGTCAATACTTCATTTTGTGTTAACTTTTGTGCACAGTGAATTAGCTGTCTAAGGCCAATTTTTTTTTTGCCATGTGAATCTCCAACTGCTCCCAAACAATTTGTTTAAAATATCATTTTTCATTGAATTCCAAAGTCCTTTTCTTTTTAGAAAATATCACAATGACAATTTTTAAAAAAAAAATAAGCTGTTGGTTCAAGCTATTCACTGTATAACTTATTTTTTAGTCCATTTCACTGATAGCTCTAAGTCCATTTGGTATGCACAAATATAATGCAGTTCTTCATGGCTAGTAAGTATTCATCTAAGTTCATCTAAGTGGCTTAATTTAGAGGAAGTTAGAAAAATTTACTATAGTAGCAACTTAGTATACTATATATGTGGAGATTTTGGATCTTAGAAAAATTTGAAGCAACATGTATTTGTTCTTTGCTTACTCCTAAGAGTGGACTTGCTAAGTCATATGGTAAATTTATGATAAATAATTTAAAAAACAAGAATGTGAGATATTAATTGATGGACATTGTCAATTCTGTTTCATTCAGTAAACACTACATCTAAGAAAGACTATATTCCTTGGTTGAATTCTGATGCTACTGTTATAAGGAAAATGTTCTTAGATTCTGGCAAATACTTGACTTATTAACCTTAGATTCTGTTGTTACTCTAGCTATATTTTTATAATTGTCTTCAATTATATTTTAATAGAAAGAAAATAATGGCTTCATGTCATAGTAACCCAGAATTATTTTAATTTGAGTAAGTGTATACAAGGTAAATTTTTTAAAAAAAAATATTTAAGGAATGAATCTGGTTCACCTGTCCTACTTTTTATGATATCCCTGATATATGGGACTTTTTTTAATACTAATCATATCATATACTTTTATGCTCGTGAACATTCTCCAGGAACTTGTTTATTACTTAAGAAGACACTATATATAGCTGTTAAATTGATCTTATGGTTAGAGAAGATAGGTGTTCATACGTGTATATTCTTTAGTATTATATCAATGTATTAAATAAATTACTTCACCTCAAATATGGTACCTGTTTTTGTTCAAATTAAAATGCAGAAATTTAGTGATTGTCCATATACCCCTAAATAACTGAAATGAGTTGATTTGGTCAAATAGAATAAAATTCACAAAAGGTATTAAGACCCCC
Organism: Uropsilus gracilis; assembly: GCA_004024945.1. Taxonomy (NCBI): domain Eukaryota; kingdom Metazoa; phylum Chordata; class Mammalia; order Eulipotyphla; family Talpidae; genus Uropsilus; species Uropsilus gracilis. The sequence goes on along the minus strand of PVHY01001902.1, from coordinate 19,217 downwards.
CAATTAATTAAAGTCATATTATAACTTATGTTAATGAACATGTGTTCTGCTATCTGTAACAGATTTTAAATTATATATTTGATATCTCTATAAAGACTACAGAGAGCCTGATTCTTTGTATTTTAGAATTCATTGAGTGTTCTTGAATTCATTTGTTAAGATATGCAGAAATTCCTTTCAGAAACATATATACATGCATATACATAAGCATGCTTTAATATATATATTCACATATGCAAATAGATATGCACACAGACATGCTCTTTTGATTTATGAATATGCACATATACTATATATAAATATAGCACAGTTATTGATATGTCATTTGATTTTAAAAGTTTGGGTTCAGTTCTTTAATATATTCTCCATGAATTTTTATTTAATTAACTACTTCTGCCTCTACTTCAGCTTTTAAAATAAGAAAGGATCAATTCCTTGGGAATAGTTAATTATCACTGAAAAAAACATAACAACAAATTTAAAATTTGCAGGTGAGTGACTATAATATTCTATTCATGATTTTTTATAACAACACATGGAGAGAAATTGTGAAGATTGTGATTTTCATACTTATAGTTTCATAATTTGTAACAAGTTAACTCTTTTCTTATATTATTTGTTTTTAAATCAGTTCAACTATATTGCTATATAATACCTATTATAAAAGAGTATCTCAATGGACTTCTCCAATGATAAAAAAGATACGGACAAGCACAAAACAAGAAAAAAAAGTGGAGTAATATCAACATTAGGAGCGATAAGTGTAGTTTAATAAGATGAAATTTAACACGAGTAAATATAACCTCTTACAATTTTATTTTTAAAAATTCACACAATTACAAAAAAGAGAGGTGTATATTCATAGTTATTTATACAGAGAATATTTAGGGAGTTTAGTTGATTATAAGCTAGAAATAAAGTTATGTCCTTTGAAAAATGCTTAAAAGAACTGAAGAAAATACTTCAGAGGTGACTATGCTCATTTAATATTTGAATAGAATATATCTTCTATTAATATAAAATATAAGTAGATTTTTTTCTTTGAATAACTTTAAATTATCTTTAACTACCTTTTGATGAAAACAAAGATGTTTGATCAACTGGAGTCATCTCTGAAGGAATTATGTTGCCTACATATAGGCAGGTTTCTAAAAAGCACAGACAGGCTCTAAATAGTGGAGAAAGGGTTCCTATGAGCCATTGAATGAACAGTTGGGTTTCTTGGATCCTCCATACATTACCTTAACTTAGCAGTTCAGACCAGAGTTTGAGCATTCCACTATTACCAGGAGCCAGTCAGTTCACATGAAAGAATAACACTAACTGTATTAATGGTGATGGGGCAAACAGAATACTGTATGTCAGTATTCAGTTCCAATCCGATTACTGAACTGAGATTTTCTGGAAGTGGGTCTGGAGTCTGAGGACATCCAGCAGGCATTTTCTCAGTTCTTGTCTTCACCAAACAAAGAATTCAGTGTAGAAAACAGAGTTACAAACAAGCAAGAGATTTATTAATAAGTAAGTAGGAAGGATGGGAAAACTCTCTGAGTGGAGCGGGATCCACTGAGGTGGCATAAAGTAGGTACTTATATGGTTGTAGTGGGCAAGGAATGGGGCTTTGGTTGTTGGGTGTCTCCGCATTGTGTTTTACTGATTGACTGGGCCGGCTGGTGTCTTTACATAGGTTCAGTGAGCTTGTCCATGTCAGCTACATGTCAGTTACCTTCCTGAAACTAGCCTTCATCTGTTGCTCTAGCATTGTACTATTGTTTTGATGCTCTGAATCCTCCAATCAGATTGATAAATAGACTTAGGGCTGGGGCTTGTGGGAAGAGCGGGAAAGGGAGCCCTCTTGGCTACAGTTGAGTGTTTTTCAGATTGGTAAGTGAACTTAGGGAATCCTGTTCCTAACTGATGGCCTGTACCTATGTCCTGCTTCCTCCTTCATTCCTATGACATAATCAGAACTCAGCCTTACCAAATTTTCCCAGTTTTAAAGTGAAACTAAAAATCTTGGTTTTATAAAATGCAAATTGTCCACATACTAAAATTTGCTAATTCTAAAAGTTTTAAAGAAAATTTGTGGTTATTGCATTGTTTTGCTTTATTGAGGTAATGTTAGTTTACATTGTTGTTTGTATTTTTGGAAAATAGGACCCCTGCTTCAAGTGTTACTGCCACAGTTGTGCATACCACCAAAACACCCGTGATCATCTGCTTAGTCCATTGTGCTCTCTCCCCACCTGGTCCTCACCTCTACTCTCCCTCCCCCTAGGGGTTTCTCAGGCTTTCACATTTTCACCTAGTTTAGACATTACCTAGAAACAAGCTTCTACTCCTTTCAGTGCCTTTTGGAAATTATTGACTACTCTGATCTTTAAAATTATATCACAAAATATCTTAAATTTGTACTTTGTATAAAATTACAAATCTAAATTTGTACTTATTAAAGCACCGATGTAATAGTCACTCTTAGGGTCCTGTCATCTTGGATTGGAACTCTAAGCATGGTTTTTTTTTTAATAAGATTATTGGTTTCATCCAATATCAGTATGACTGCTTTAATAAGGTAGAACTAGTTGAGATTCAATATAGAATCCAATATAGATCCAATATGGTCAAATCATATTTCAACTTATAAATGTTGGCTGCAGTTTTCTTTCATTGCTTCATTGTAGACATAGACTCTAAGGACCTGATATGATTGCCCACAATTTTCTACACGTTTCTTACTACTAGATTCAGTGGTGCTTAGAACCCAATTCCTTAGCAAGAGAAGGAATCTAAATTCCTGCATTTGCTAATGGCAAAGCTTGATAAGTATATAATTACAGTAGGTCAATTATATAAAAGGTTTTTAAAGATTATTGCTTCAAAATCATTAACCAGTGTGTCAGATATAAAAAAAAATCTTTCCAGGAACACTTATAATCCTAAATACATCTTTGTGAGATTTTAACATTCTTTGCATACCTATGCCAGTATAATGAGTATTAGTGTAGTAATGGGTGATATGAATATCAGTGTAATGATATGATATGAATACCAAGGAAGCATTTAGTATTATGTTGCCTTTGTTCTTTTTAAGTGAGGTGGTCTTGTTTTGTTGGCAGTTTGGATGGCCCTATGCTGTGTTCCAAAGGAAGGCTTCTATAGTGATGTAAGATTTTATTGAATCAGATTCTCACTGGTAGTCTTGTGCCCTTTGAAGTCCTAGAGTAGTTTAGAGAATACAGAAACTAATTCTCCCGAAAGCTCCAGAGATGTCTTAATCTTATGGATGTACCATACAGTGGAAGGCAGACAATTATTCTATCCAAAACTTAATAAAAGAGACATTTTCACAAAGATTTAGAAGTCTCTGGTTTCCTCTCAATTCTTCTGCCTCCGGTTCTATAGCAACTGCATCGTATTAATGAGAAAAGCTTCCATTTCTTCTCCCTGATAACCCATAATCCTTAAAGACTTCTTAGATCTTTTGGAATTAATTTGATATTTTTCTTTTCATGTTTCTGGCTTGCTGAAATTTCGCTGTACTAGTCATAAAGAAGGAGTTCCAAATTTAAGCACTCTAACACTAAAGGAAGCAATATGCCAGGGGAAAATCAGAAGAGTCTTAAATCAATTATTGACCCCAAAATATAACCTTTTAAGAGAAAAATATTGTACAACTATAGATTCATTCAATACCATGTGAACCTGGGAAGATAATCTTGTCTCCCATATAGACAAAAATTGAAAAATTTGCTCTTTCATTAGTTGCTTGGTTTGATAATAATTTCCACAAAGTTCATTCATTATATTTTTAGAAATAAAGGATTCATGTAACTGTATAACCTGGCATCTACTATAAGTGTTCACTTCAACACAAAAGGAGGGGGACAGAAAGGAAAATTCTTTCAATGATTTTATTAAAAACTGGCAAAGAATACGATCCTAGTTATTTCTATTTGTCATTGATTTGAGGGTTTTAGAGCAGAAAAGTAACTTTTTCAGGTTATAAAAGGTTTATTTAGGCTTTTACTGAAGATTAAAAAAAAAAAAGGTTGAAAGCCTTACAGCCCAAAGATGGGAAGGGAACCTGGGGTTATGGTACAAAAATAAGAGATGCTGAAGAGAATTGATTTATTGATTGCAGATGTTGTGTCCTCCTTGTGATGTGCATACTGTGTCAGATAAACCTCTCCACCACTGTGTTCACTGTGTCTTCATGGCAATGTCCAAAAGGGACAAAAGGAAATTACTACCTCCATACCAAGAATGAAAATTCCACAGCTTTTTTTATTTACTAGTATCTACTGGGGAAAAAAATTCCAGATTGAATTATTTTTCAATTCTTTTTCAATATTTTCTAAAGGTTTTTCTTATAATAGGTAAATTAATGAATTTTTTCCCTCCTTTCTCAGTCAATTCTCTTTAGAATTCTGAACAACTAGTGGAAATTTGGAAAAAGTAGTCCTTATAATTATAAGATCATAACTCAGGAATTTCTGCAAACAGCTTTCGTTGAATTATCTTTGTTTCAATTTGCAAATTGATTTACATAGAAGATTTGTGAAGACTAAAGTTATTTTTCTCCCCTTCCTAGATAAACTATAGAAATAGGACCAAAAAAATGCTAAAACTAAGGGTGAATTGACAGATGTGTGTTTGTGTGTGTGTGTGTGTTTGTGTGTGTGTGTGTATGTGTGTGTGTGTGTGTGTGTGTGTATCTCAATCAGAAACCGAGGTTGAGGGAGTTTTATAAAAATGTATGCATCATTTCTTTTTTAAAAAATGAAGAATAAGAGCTAATCTCAAAAAGAAGAAATGCATCAAAAATGTGCTGAGCTAGACCCTTTAATAAACCTGAATGTTAGGATAAACTTTGCTAGCTTTTAACTCAGATCACACTTTTCATGCTAATTAAACACCTCTTTTACTAAAGGAAGCATATGCAATTTAGAATTGAAAGTGAGCTTTTAAAATAACTTATTGAAACCACTGTTTTATTAAAAAAAATTTTATAGAATCAAAATAATGATACGAGCAGGAGAGGAACAAAAACAAGGAAAATACATTTAGCTTTACTTTTTCCTACTTTTGGTAATCCCTGAAACTCTCTTTCTTGGCCTTTAACATCTGTTTTTGACTTTTCTAAGATTTAAATATAGTAGTTTTCTCCTAAATATTTTGGAGATATGTCAGCTTTAATGTGTAGCAAACCATCCCCAAACCTAGGGGTTTAAAACAACAATCATTTATTTGCATAATTCCATGATCTTTTTTCTGGGTTACTTTGGTCTTGCTTGGTTCATGCATGTATTTATGGTAAGCTGACAGTCATTTGGGACGCTGTTTCTCAGCTATTGGCCAAAACAATGAGATTGACTGGACCAGATGACTTAGTCCAACAAACTTTTGGTCCAACAGGTCTATGGCAGCGTGTTTCCAAGGGAGAAAGTGTGCAAGGCCTCCTAAGAATAAATCGCAACTAACATGTGAACTCTCCTACTTCACTTTATCTCCACCATATTTTACTGGTCAAAACAAGATTCAGTGCCAACTCAATTTGAATAGGTGCAGAAAAGGATTCTGCCTCTTACTGGGACACATTGCAAATGCACTACCTACTGGGAAGAGAAAATACAGCCAATTTTGTAAATAGTTTTACTATGATACACCTTAATTGCTAGTAAAAATCTGAAATTTAATGTATAATAGACATCGTTTTGGACTCAAAGATCCGGGTCTTATTTGCCCATCATTCCCAGGTTGGTGTGTAAATGCTTGATAAACTTAATACCTGGGAAATAACTAAGTTCACATCAGAAATTTCACATTGGTGTTTCCCCATGGCTGGCAGAAATGAAAGAGTTGGTAAAATAATTTGGTGGAGCAAAGAAAAGGCATACACAGAGCAAGAGAGTGGAAGTATTTTATATGATTTTTTTTTTTGTGGTTGTTGTTGTTGTTATTTTATATGAATCAGGTGGGGAAGATCTTTCTGCCTGGGCACCCTGGGTCATGAGGGTGTATGAAGAGCACTGTGGGTACAGGAAAGGCCCCCAATCTGTAGTATGCTTGGCTGGTTTCAGTTGCTGCAAGGATGTTTGTGACACCAGAAGGAGGAAAGCAGGGGAGGATTTTTGGTGGGTGATGAGATTGAAGAACTTGTTTGGTGTGGGGGTGGTGTTGGCCAGGCAGAGCTGGGTGGTAGCTCTCAGAGCCAGCTGCACATTATACTCACCCTGGTAGCTTTGAAAAAATGCCTGGGCCCAACCCCAGAATCTATTTTAATTGGTCTGAGTTGAAGCCTCATCAAGTCTTTTTAAAACAGTACCAAAATGAATCCAGTGTGTGGTTGAGGTCTCCTATGCCCCAGTAAGCATAGTTCTGATTCTACCCAAGATGGAAAAATGACTGGAAGACCTTGTGCGGCATGATGGTATGGCCTGATCATCCTGGCATACTTTCTTCACTCATATTGCCAGTGAAGCCCAAGATTATGACTCAGTATAAAGCTTGGAGTCCCCCCAGGCTTTTATGGGAAAGTATGAGAAACATGGTCATGAGTAGGATCTCTGGACTTGCCCCTCCTCTCCCAACCTCTCTAGTAGGTGTCAAAGATGAAATGGAAAGAAAGGAGGAGGATGTTTAGGGACAAGAGTCTCTTCAATTCCCTTCAAAGATGGATTGAAGCCTTTCTAAGTTCATTCCAACTCCTGTAACGAGATACCATGGGTTGAGTAGCTTAACAACAGAAATTTATTCTTCATAGTTCTGGAATGTGTGTCTGATCTCGGGACAGTGTAGCTATGCCAGGGTCTTCTTTTGAATTCAATTTTGTATACTCACATCGTATACAATAGAAGGGGTTATGATATCTTGCTGGTCTCTCTTTATAAGAGCATTTAGGTGTTATTTTTTATAGAAAAATATTTAGTCTGTGTCAATGATTCCTGGCTCCCGTTCCTAAAATTCTTTGAATTTCCTCTGTTAAGAGGGAGAAAAATGCCTTTTGTTAGGTTAACTTTCAGAAAGCACTTGAGGAGAGGATTTGGTTGCCACAGAAACCAACCCACTGATTCAGTTCTCACACCCCCCTACCCTTGACCTTTGAGCATGGAGATTGAATCCATAACCAATGACCAATGATTTAAGCAATTATGCCTGTCTAATGTAGCCCCATAACTGCAAAGAGGACCGGACTCAATAGAGTTTCCATGTTATTGAGTATTCCATGTAGAGTACTGAATAGAAGCTCTCCTAAAGAAGTCTTGGACGCTTCACACCCCTTCCTCATACCACACCATGTATGCCTCTTCCACCTGGCTGTTCCTGAGTTACATCTTTTTTATAGTAAACCAGTGATTTGCAATATAAAGTGTTACTCTGAGTTCTGTGAGCTACTCTAGCAAATTAATCCAACATCAGGAAGAAAGGGTTGGTTGCACTTCTAATTTATAGCCAGTTGGTGAGAAGTAAAGGTAACAACTCGGGCTTCATTTCTGCCAGCCATGGGGAAACACCCATGTGACATTTCTGATGTGAACTTAGTTATTTCCCAGGTATTAAGTTTATCAAGTATTTATAACAAAAACTGGAAATGATGGGCAAATAGGACCCGGATCTCTGAGTCCAAAGCAATGTGTGTGACTCTGAATGAACACTTGCCCTGGGGCAGCAGTCTGTAGACCTGAAATCTTAATCTGTGGAGTCTGATGCTCTCTTTAGGTGGATAGTGTGAAAACTGATTTGAATTCTCAGGTCCTCTGCTTGTGTCCCAGAACTACTGTTGGTGGCAACTGGGGAGTCACTACAGCAGAATCTGATGCTCTAGAATCAAAAGAAGTACCAGTCCCCTTCATGAGGATTCCACCCTCATTTCTGACTACCCCCACCCTTCTAATATCAAACCACTGGGCATTATTATTTCAACATATGAATTTTGGGGAGATACAAACCTTAGGCCTGCAGCAAACAGAGTGCCTGTCTTTTTCAGTTTCCTTTCAGTTTTTAGTCAGAAAACTTCATGCCTCCCTCCCAATGTTGCCCCAAACTCACAAGTATGTACAGGACGGTTATGAGTTGTATGTTAACTAATGACTTGTATGTCACTTTTGCTGAACTCTGTGCTGAAAACCCAAAAACATACTGCTCATGTGTAATAAATATATGTAAGCTACTGCCTCAAATACATGTACTCATGGTGTAGAGATTAAAAGATATGCTCAGAAATGATATCCTGTACTTTTCTTGCTTTGGAGTAATAGTATAACATAGTCAATTAGAACAAAAGTTCTGAAGCTGGGTAATTTATATTCTGACTCTAACATTTACTGCCTGAGTGATTTGTCCTTTGTGTGTGTCAGGTAATGGTGTCAAACTCATAAGACTGTTGTAAGAATAAATGAATAGATACATATTAAGTACTTAGAAATGTGCATGGCACACATTTACTGCTCAGTAAATTATAGATATCAACACCTTTCTAGCTTCCTTCTTCATTTAGTCACTACAATGAATCTTTCTTTAATTTTATCCAAACATCGGGACTTTTAAAATACAGTATCTTTCAATAATAATTTAGACAGGTTTTTCTCTTATTTAGAAGCTGCAAACAATACAACATTACAGGAACTATTATTACGTAGGTCAAATTTAAATTGAGGAAGAAAGGCAATCTGAAATATTTCTAAAACATAATCTATATAAATTATTTTTGTGCAAATATAGTTTTGATAAAACTTTATATTCCTATTCTTCACATGGAGAAAATAAAAAGCAGCCCCATTTAGACAAATTGTGGTTGGGCATGCTAGGAGTTAAGAAGTGAACAAGACATATTCTCAACATTTTTATCAAGAGAACATCTGAAAAGTGCCTGCTTTGTCAACAAAGATGAAAATCTGGGATGCTGTTCTAGCCTACCAACCTGCTCCCATATATAGGTTCCTAGATGAGGGAGTAAAGGCAGGACGGATTTGTTAGGGGACTTGTTGAAATATTTTCCTCACAAGAAATGAGACTGTTAGTATTTACCGTTTTTCCTCAACTTTCTTGCCACACATAAATCTCTCATCTATTTTCATCAAAATAATAAAGTTAGTAAAATATTACTGGAATTCAAGGATATGATTAAATATTTATCAAAAATTTAGATGTGGTCCTCAAAGACATCTAGAGTCTAGAGTCACCTTACAAGTAATATATATATATATAAGGGGAAACCTTTTTTTCAGTGCTTTCTTTGAGTTTGACTCTTCAGTTGAGTGATACTTAAGTAACATAGAAAATGCCTCTTAGGAAGAATGGCCTAGTTTCAGCATTTCTTCTATATTAATTTTGAGGGCTCATTTTAACATTGCCCACAGGATAATGTCTAAATTCCTCAGCTCTAGAAACTGACCTCAATCCTTTAAGCACCTTCTAACTGACAGCTATAATGACCCTACATTCATTGTCTCAGAACTCATTGTATCTATAAATCACACTCATGTTTCTCTAAGTCTTTGTCTTTGCTATTTTGCATATCCTTCAAATATCATCCCTCTTGCATGATTTTCTCTGATTTCCCCAGATCTGACATCACAGCTGCTTTTTCATTCTCTCAGTTCTTTTTTTACTTTTTACTTATTGCCTTTAGTTAACTTGCAACTCTTTAAATGATTATCTATATCTTTTTATCACCATTAATCATTTTTGGGGGAGGGGGCAAAAAATATTTTTCAATCATACTTAATATCACAGTATCATAAATATACCAAGACCAAACAAATAGCACCACAATGAATGAAAATCAAAGACAAAATCAAAAATGCTCAAAATTAAAACATGTTCTTTGCATGTCACCTCTTTTCCTCTTAACTATTTGTACTATCAACTTTGTGACTTTGTTTTTCTCCTATCAGAGTCCAATCATAGACAGTTCTTGCTTGTCTTAGAAAGGCAATTTGACCTTGGTGAGATAAGCTTTAGTTCCTCAAGATCTGACTTCACACCAGCAAATCACACATCACTCCACTCTTCATACTGCTACAGCCAGAACAAATTTCTTTGTATCCCACAAATGAAAGACTATGTTCTTCCCTTGTCACTTATCTCCATCAACTGGCTCATGTAACAGAATCAAAATCACATGTTACCTTTTTTGGAAATCATCCCCAGTTCCCTATACCAGTTCCAGCCCCAGATTGACTAAGTCTGTCTCTATGTGTCTCAGTAGAGAACAACGATCAGAAGGACACAGATCATGACCTAATTCTGTTAAGTACCAGCAGTGACTTCTGATCAGTACTTTCCAAACATTAACATGCACCAAAATCACTCAGAAAGCTTGTTAATCATACTCTCTGGACCCAATCTCCAGAGTTCTGATTCAATACTTTTGGGATAGATACTAAGAAACTCCATTTCTAACAAATCACAAGTGACACTGACAATGATCTGAGAAATCATTTTGAGACTACCTGCTAATTAATTTAGTTAACCTCTCTAAGTTTTAGCTTTAAACATCTAAAAGAAACTAAAAGTAAAGGGGGTAGGGTGCTAAGAGTTAATTGAAATAATGCATATGAAGTATGTAATATGAATTAATAAACAATGCAAGTTAATATAGCTTTCATGTCATCATTGCTTTCATCACTGCATTATATTGCAAACTGAATATACTATTTGGCAAGTAAGCTAGGAATCTCAGAGACAGCAGACAAAGTTGTATCAAAGGTGCCCTATGAAGTGCTTTAGTAACTACTAAATAAACATCTAATGGAATGATTAAAAACTTTCAATGAATACTTGACAAAATGAATTTAACAGTTTCTGTGTAGGTAGCCTCTCTCTAGAATGTTCCAGGATTCCTTAGTTTAGCTCAATGTAGTTTTGGTTTCCTTGGGACTGTTTTTACTCATTAATTCCTAAGTCACTTTTGGTTATGGTGAATCAGTTCCCACAGCTTTTGTTTCTAAGAAGATTTAAACAACAGAGTGTCTTTATATAAAGAAACTAGTAGTAAATAACCACATCAACTATTCAGTTTCAAATTGAATGAAAGTGGTTGTATTCCCTTCTGTGTCTGAGCATATGCCTTCACTTTATATTGGATACAATCTAGAAATCACATGTGATAAATTTAATTTGCAGTTCTTTGCAAATTCTTGAAAGCTTCTCTTTAAATCAACCTTCCTTGTTTTTACTAGCAAATTATACCTCATCCTCCTCCTTGACCTCAGAGCCTCATAATTTCTGTTCACTTATTAGTTCAGCAAATATTTTCCCACCATCTCTCATGTGGTAAGCATTATTCTCATGGTGGTGATGACTCTGACACAAAGTCCCTGTTCCATAGAATCAAAAGCCTGGCATTTAACAACTTGTGCTATGATTATTTGTTTCCCAATATCCCATGCTAAGCTATATGTTTCATCTAATTGATCTTTGTGTCTCTCATTATCTGGTATGTGGTAGATATTCATATATATGAACTATTATTTATACAAAGGTAACTTTCTTAATTTATTAGTGCTAAGAAATGGAATTTTGCACTAGAGAACATATTCTGCTATTCTGTGAAATCATACGACACAAGATGTATAATCTTTGACCTGCAAACTGAGTTCATTTCAGCTAGGGACAATGAATATAATGTGGGAGGTTTACTGCAACAACCCAGATCTCCAGCTTCTTTTGAAAAAAAATCCCCATTTTTGTATTGCACCATGAGGAACTGAAGCTAACTCCCACTCTACCTGCTCTTTTAGATTCCACATGCTCTCCTCATTTCACTATAATTTTGGCTATTCCTATTGTAGTTTGTGTACGTGGGTGCATGTGTGTGTTGCCTGTTTTTGCATGGATGTGTGGTAAAGAGAGGGTAATTCTTCAAATTCTTCATCATTTCCCTCAAATATTTATCATTAAAATTTGGATCCAACCTGAACCCAACACTGGAAATAATAATGGTTCTCTATTTCTGTAGTGACTAGAAAGATTTTATTTCATTTAAAATAATTGGAATTACATATGGAAATACATAGACTATATTTAGTCAGCAGCCTAAATTGTGTTCTAGGTGGGTTTTTTAGTGGGTTTTTTTTTTTTTCAGTTTAAAGATAGAGTTCCTATATTTTTCAAATTAATTAGATGATTCTCAATTCTTAGAGTATGTGATCTTTATCACTGTCCAGAGTAAAAGTATATTTCTAGTTTGGGTTGTTTTCCTTCTTTATGATTATTGAACTATCACTTTTTATTTGTCTTGGTTTTGTCATGAAATTGGGATACTTAAAAACATAGAGTTCAGTTTAATTTGCAGTTTACCAATCTAAATATATTCATGCTTTCTTTCAGCTCTCTTTAAAAAGAAGAGGAAGCAAAGATTTGCCAAAATCTGAAAAAAAGACTCAACAGACTCCTACAGAGGTATGTGGAAATAGACTATCAAGTAGTACATTGTGCACCTCTAAATTTATGTAATAATAATGATAATATAGCTGCAACTATAAGTGACACAGTAGCCAAATACACTAATATAAAACAAAATCATGCATATTAATTATGTATCTTACATACAGGCAATTCAAAGCAATCAGTATCTTGGCTTATGAAGCCAACACTAACATCCCTAGTGTAATTGCCTTTGCACTGTGAGCATACAACAAAATGTCATTAGTATTTTAGGTGTGACTATAATTGGGAACTGTGCCCATGGTACTAATTAATAAGGTGAACAAGGTGGCTGTTCCTATAGAAACAGAGGAGAGTAAAGAAGTGAATGTTGGAGGAATGGGTGATGAAGGGAAGACAGAGGTTCATGATAGCTTTACAGAGCCTTACAGTGGAGTAAATCTGTATATCAGTGATTGGGGAAGCAAAAGAAAGGAAACAAGTGATAATAAATCTTAAAAGATGCATTCAACATGGACTTGTTAAGCACTTAAGAGCTGCAGCCACAGGAAAGACTAACTCTTCTTTCAGCGTGAGTAAAATGTGTTGATGGATGAAGCAGGAGAAGAAATATTTGGAGGTTGAAGTAACATTTTTTTGTCTTAAAAAACTAAATACATAGTGACTTACAGGTGACATTGGAATCAGCAGTATTGCAACATATTTTGAAAAATTCTTGCAAGGTGTTTTCTCTTTAGATAGTTTTAAAGCAATGTTTATATATTCCAAATTAGAAAAAAAAATTATCTCACTCATTATCTTAAACTACAACACATTAAGGTTCATTTTCCCTTTTCTTTCTCTCTCCTTGCTCTGTTTTTGGTTTATTTTCTCCTGGTATTTGCAGAGAATATTTATAGACCTCAGAATCCCAGAGTCCCATACCAAGATCATTAGCCCTGTTTTGTACCTTCTTCTCCATTCTCTTAATAAGTTCAAATATGCTCTTTTACTGCAGCTTCCCCACATTTGTCTTTGCAATAATTTTAGCCATCTCACTAAATATTTTGCTGGGAATCATTTCACATGCTGCCATCAATTCTCTCCCCCACTTTATTTAGGGAGAAGATGCCATATGCTCCTTGTTCTAAAATCTTGAGTCAGCTTCAATCATCAAGTTATTTTAAAAAAATCCATGTTTGTCCTATTGTCATACTTTCCATATCCAAGTTTATTTATTCTTTTCAGCAATATTCTCTAATTCAGATTATTTTGTTGTTGTTTGCTCCTGCCTCTGCAGACCTTTCTCTACTCCATGTGCATATGGGCTCCTTTCTACAAAAGATATCCACACCTTTCCCCAGTTTGTCAATGGGACCTGAGATTTTTGACTATCTATAGTCAAAATACATTGCAACATACTCAGTTTTATTTCAAGGACACAAGCATCCTAGGAAATGTATATACTGCTGTATACTATGAAATTCCTGCTATTATTTCAATTATTTTATTTTCAGAACCTGTTACCTGGCTTTTTTCAAGAAGTCAGGAGAATGATGGGAGTTTCTTAGATCTCAATTACAGAGCAGCTTATGAGTCAAGGTTAAAGACCAATAATTTGCATACTTCTTTTACCGCAAGCATTCTATTTACTGTGATTCTTAGTTAAGTATTCATCTCCCCTCCTTCACCAGGCAAGAGCCATCTTAGTCAGTATTGACTCATCAGTGTCTAGTAGCTGGAACTCTGCACTTGTTTAAGCTGCACCAGTTAATTCTCCCATATGCTCCTTGAGCAAATAGCCAACATGTTATTGATGCTGACCTATGGAAATGGCAATTTCATAATGTCCAACCTACTATAATTTTATAACTTTCTGTTTCTAATTCTTTTTGCCAACTTGCTTCAGTTTCCTTGCTGGATTCCTTACCTATTGTCCCAACAGCCCAATAAACTGCATTTGCTGAAAAATTGCATTGTAGAGCAACAAATAAAAGTTTTAATGCCAGGTGACTTCTCTGCAATATCTCAGCCTTGTAACTATATTAAGTCTTTCCTTCAAAATTTCTTTTCCTCACTCACCTATAAAGTGAGAACATAATGAAAGATGCTGTACAGATCAATTGGGTCATCAAAGTTCAATTTAATTCCTAGTGGTGGCTGTTTAAATCAAAGCCAGCCTCAACTTGCTTCTTTTAAGCCTTCATGATCTATATGCTCCCCTTTCATATGTCACTCATGTGTTCTTAAGAGTTTGTAATATACACAAACATAAGAGAGAACTTGCTTCAACTCTCAGAAAAATTTATTTTTTCTAGCCTACCATTCACCAAGGAAAATCAGAGCAAGTGTTTTTAACTAGGTCACCACAGACCACAGACTTTTCATAAAATTTCTGATTTAATCTTTTTGACATTTGCAGATGGTATTGCTATACTCACTTCCAAATGCAGTTATTACAATAGTTAAATTACAGAATTAGGATGTAAAACACATTGTCATACAGGATTCTTAAGCTCTTAGCTTTGCAGAAGTGATCACACTTTTTAGGTTGAAAATATTTCTTGTTAAATATATAAAATGATTACCATACACTTCCTTCATCATAACTTTGTTGTAGGCAGTGTATGTTCAAGTCTTAAGATAGTTGTTATGTCTTCATTTCTTTCAATAGGAAAGCTTACCTACACATAAATCTGACACCTTTTCATTTTATATTTGCTCAACATAGCCCAGTGAAGTGTTATTCTGAACCAATATGTGACTTGTGTCACACCTGCTGCTGTTTTGCTTAGATTAAAAACTGCAGCACTCTGCCAACTTCTTTTTTCTTAGTATTAACAAATAAAGGTCTTGTCTTGGAAAGTCTATTATCATGCTTGCAGCCTAACCTCATTTTCCTCTCACTTATACTTACTTTCCAACAAAACCTGGCTCAGGTAAAAGCATGTTGTTGGATACCTTTCTAATCAAACACTGTTTCTAAGTTTTTGTCTTTCCTGATCTTTGAGTCTCCTGCTTACCTTCACTTAACTTTTAACCATTTCTCATAGGCTTTCCTTTCTTTGCTTTTCTTTGGTAACTTTAGCAGTAACCTCTGCTACTATTGTTTGAATCTCCTTCTCAAACCTCCTGAGTTTGAGATAGCATTTCAAATGCTGAAGTCAGATAGCATTTCAAATGCTGAAGTCCATACTTTTCACACAAAATCTGCTTTTCTTCACTCATCCTCTTTCTTGGGTTGGGTGCACAATCCAGGGAGATGCCTGAATCCACACATCAGGGTTATCACTGAAGTGAGATTGAACATCCTATGTCCTTGGTTTCATTCTCAATGACTTAGCTTGATGGTCCTGATAGCAGGCTGTGTGCAGAGTAGCTTCTCCCTCCTCTCAGGAAAGGGATTCTCATGTTAGAGCTTTATGTGACAGGCATTCCCATCCTCTTTTTTCACCTACCCACTGAGGTGCTTATCTTTTCTCTCTGTGCTTCTCTCCTTGCATATAAACCCCAAGGAAAGTATATAAGCCAGCACATTTGATGCTTACATTTAGCACCACTTCCTCTTTTTTCCATTTATGCTTCTTTTCTAGAGGAAACACATGCAATTAAAGAATATGAGTTTGGAATGAACTTGAACAACACAGATGTGCTCTCTTATTCACTTGTGCACTACCAGGTTAATATACCTCTTGTCAGCTCAACTGCCTTGTCTGGAAAGGAAATAGTGTCACCTTCCACACTGAGCTGATGTGATATAATGCTGTAAGAGATCTTTAGGTTCTGTGCACCCAGCAGCTCTCAAATCCTTTATACTAATAAACAGGAAGATAGGCGGTGTCCTGCTTTCCATCTCTTTTGTCTGAAAGATTCCGGGCCATATTTACTGAGCATCTGGGAAGAAGCTCATTATTCTCACCTCACCAGCACTAATGGCTACAGTTTTACCAGAATGCATCTCAAACACAGCTAATTCAGTTCAGGGAAAAGAAGGCTTTTTAATTCCCTTTTTTTCAGTTGGTTTATTTAAGATAAATGTCTAACTTATTAGAAACTGCTAGGTTGTCATGATTTTGTGCCTTTTTATACTCCCATTGGTTGTTTCACATACTTGTTAACATCTGGCGATAAAGATCTTTTTGTAACTATCCATTCTGGCAAACTTATAATAATATTCCATTGTAGTTTTAATTTAAATTTTCCTGGTGACTAATGAGGTTGAGAAGTTTTTCCAGTGTATTTTGAATATTTTACATTTCTATATTTCTTGTCTTCAAGTGCTTCTTGAATACTTTTTTTTATTTTTTACTATTGAGTCATAGAAGTTCTACATATATTCTATAGGCAGATTTTTTTTAAACAATTTTATTTTGTTCTTTGGGTTATAACCTCTGTGTTATATATTTTTTCCCCTCCCTCCTCCCTCCGGTGCTCCCTCCATTCTCTCACACCCCACTCTTGTTGTTTATTAGCTGTGCTTAGTCAATTAGTCTCTTTCTTATGGTAGTGTCGTTTCTCTGGGTGAGGGACTGCGTTGTTGGGTCCAGGCGCACCTTGCTGTTAGATTTTCAGTCTTAAGTTTGCATTGGGTGGCCAGGTTATATTCGTTTGTGATCTGTCCATGTTTACTTGCTGCAGGCCATCCTCTCCAATCCAATCCCATCTCCATTGCTTTGCTGCTTTTCCTTATGGCCTGGTGTCGGGCTTTGGGGGTCTTGCCTCCTGCCAGTGTTGGTTAAGAAATTTCTCTGAGTTCAGGCTTTTTTTTTTTTTTTTTTTTTTGAGACTAGGTCTCGCTATTTTTGCCCATGGAACCGCAGGCTCTCTAGGCAGATTTTTTTTTAATAAAATATATATACATTGTGAATATTTTCTCTGTCAAGCTATGCATTCATTTTCTAAAAAGTTCATTTGATGTGAGAAGTGGGATTTTCAGTTGTTTTACAGCTTGGTAATTTTCATTTATGCATTTGCATTTTGTACCTTTTAAAAGAAATGCTGCCAAGTTTAAATATTTTGTTATTGTTTACAAAAATAATTTTTACTTTAATGTTTATACCTGTGAGTCTTCTCCAGCTAATTTTTATATATATTTAAAGGTAACAATAATTTTTATGGTTATAAAGTAGTTCTAGTACTACTAGAAAAAAAGCACCTTATATCATGATTTTTTTCAATACCTTTGTTGAAAATCAATTAACAATTCTCATATTGAGATTATTATTATTAATATGAGATTATTTCTAAAATTTTCTACTTCCTGGCTCAGTTTGCCAATGTTTCTCCTGTTACCAGTCTGTCTAAATTCCTATAACTTTGTTTTTTTAATTACATTATTTTCTATTGATGTAAGGTTGGCTTACAGCCTTGTATATGATATAGGGGAACAGGGTCACATTTCTTCAGATATATGTTACCCCACCACACCCATGACCAAAGCATCAGTAATACTTACGGTAGTCCACAGTCCTTCCCTGTGCTGTTCCCATTGACCTCAAGTATATACTTAAAAGAGAATCTTCAGAAACTGTCCTTGGGAAAAAATGTCCCTGCACATAAGAACAAACATTTATAGCTCTCAAAGAAAAAATTGATTTCCTTTCTCCCCTGCTGTCATTTTTCAATTTAGTCAATGACTAAGATTTGAAGGGGCGCCTAAGAATGCACAAGAAGAACTTCTATAAGGAAGTTCTGTTCCATCACCAGCAGAATCAATTTTACTCATTTCAAATTCACAGGTATAAATTTTAAAACCTTCTGGTTTCTCCTTGGATGGACCATTCCATTGTTAGTTTCCCAACTTTAAAGATCCTTACAAGCAATTCTGCCTTGAGAAAGACAGGGAAAGTATTTTTTTGATAGCAGAGTAATCCTGAGCCTGTTTTAGTGTCAGACACAGTGTATTTGAATTCCATCTTTATTCTTTGTCACTATTAGCTATGTAGTCTAAACAAGTTCCTGAACATCTTTAAATCAGGCATTTAGTATTTACTCAAAACTTTGTTCTGAACAACAAAGTCATATGTGTTTAAAAAAACTTTACAGAACTGCTCCAGTAAATAGCAGTGAATGTGTACTAATGACCTGCTTGTTCCAAGGAATGGGTTTAATATTGATGATATTCAGGGAAATGCAAACCATATTAAAGAAAACAAACAAGAGGAACATGGTTGAATGATAGCCAGCACAGTTTCTAGGATGTAATATTATTCTAATTTTTTAAAATTACTTATATATATTTATATATTTCACTCTTTATATTCCCCAGGGTTCACCTCCCACCTCCCCTCCCTGATTGTTCCTGCCCTCCACCCCACTCCCGAGTTGTGTTTGGTTGTTAGCTTGTTTTGACTTTTCCTCCTGGCCTTTTGTTTGTTTTTCCTATACCCCATATATTAGTGAAACCACTTGGATTCTTTTTCTTTAGGACTTGTTTCTGCTAATCTGATTTCTTCTAGGTACATCCCTGTTATCATAAATTCATCAAATTTGTCATTTTTAATTGATTAGTAATATTCCATTCTGTATATATACCACATCTTTTTTATCCATTCGTGTGTTTTGGGATATTTGGGTGTTTCCATGTCCTAGCAATTATAAATAGTCCTGTAATAAACATCCAAGCACAGGTGTCCCTTTGTATAAGCATTGAGATCTCCTTTGGGTAGATTCCCAGAAGAGCGATTGCTGAGTCAAATGGTAGTTCCATTATCACTAGTTTGAGGGTCCCCCACACTGCGTTTCGTAGTGGTTGGACCAGTTTGCATTCTCACCAACAGTGTAAGAGCCTTCCTTTCTCTCCACATCCCCGCCAGCGCTTGTTGCTTTTTTTTTTGGGGGGGGGGGGG
>PVHY01001901.1:0-141585 GCA_004024945.1 Uropsilus gracilis | reverse complement strand
GGAAATACAAATGGCCAACAGACACATGAAAAATTGCTCAATATCACTAGCAATCAGAGAAATGCAAATCAAAACCACAATGAGATACCACCTTACACCAGTAAGAATGGCCCACATCAAAAAAACAGGCAACAACAAGTGCTGGCGTGGATGTGGAGAGAAAGGAACATTCTTACACTGCTGGTGGGAATGTAAACTCATCCAGCCACTATGGAAAGCAGTATGGAGAACCCTCAAACTAATGAAAATGGAATTACCGTTTGACCCAGCAGTCGCACTTCTGGGAATCTACCCAAAGGAGACCTCAATGTGGGTACAAAAGGACACCTGTGCTCAGATGTTTATTGCAGCACTATTTATAATTGCAAGGACATGGAAACAACCCAAATGCCCCAGAACAGATGACTGGATAAAAAAGATGTGGTACATATACACAATGGAGTATTACTCATCAATTAAAAATGACAAATTTGATGAATCTATGGAAACCTGGATGTACCTAGAAGAAATCATTTGGACAGAAACCAAATGGTTTCACTAATATATGGTCAACCAAATGAAACTGCACAAGGGGAGAATGGGGACCAGCTGGAGCGGGTGGGAAGGGGAGGTGGTGGGTGACCCCCAGGATTATTAAAAAAAAAAGAAATCATGATTTGGCTTTATGTCCAAGGTGCAGGCCCAAGGTAGGTGTCAGTAGGATCAGGGCATAAGGGAGTTTTAGAGGATTGCATAGGGAGACGGTCTTAAGCTAGGTCAGTTGTGACACTGGAGATTAGTTCCCAGCTTCATTTGTTTGTCTCTGTCTGGTGGGGTGAAAGTCTCTGGAGACAGGCCTGCATGTGAGGGTTGAGGGCTGCTGCTGCCACACCCTGTGGATGGACTCACTCTTGGCAGTCACTGAGTGGTTGAATCAGATGGTTGACTTTTCACTGAGAAGTTTCAAAATGGCAGCTTAGAGACAAAATGGAAACTCTCATTCACAATGTGTCTCAGACAATGAAGCACCACCGAGAAAAAGGCTACTGGTAAAATCCATTCTGTGAGTAGGTACATCTGGATCCGCCTGGCCTGCTGCAGGTCACTTGAACACTCTTTTGGCCACTGTGGCTGCTTTGTGGCTCTCTGATCCTGAATGATTTTCCTCATGCTTTATTAATGTCCATGGTGGTTTGTAAGACTTTGCTTTAGCGTTTTGAGATTTCCAGAGTAGGTTTAACGGTTTCTCCTGAGGAGAGCACTGAACAGATGGATCCCTGATCTCATTGCCTTTAGTCCCAATTCTCCAAGCTTCTGTCAGTGTAGAAAAAAAAAATAAAACCCTGCGTATTCAGTATGGTAGAGTTTGGGAAATTTTTAGATTTGAGCCTTTAAATTCCAACAAGCAATGTTATTTTTAGATGTGTAGTATGCACTTGGAGTTTGTGAGTGAGATCTTACTTAGGAGAGAGGATGAGGCTCATGTGAGTGAATGGTGGTCTTTTTTACAGAAAGCAGCTGCTCTGGCCTGGTCTGAAGCATTGTGGGTCTGGGGAGAGGTAGCTTGTGAGCTGCAGATGATTCCAAAACAGAAGGAAAAGCACTGACTACACTGATATCCTATTTGCATTTGGTTGCAGGAGTCATTATCTTTTTCTTAGATTCCATTGTCCATCGCCCTGGGAGAGGATGTTTCTTCCATTGCAGGATAGTTAGTTTCTAAGGCGGTAATTCCATTGTTCTTTGTTTCTTCGCAGGACAGGCTGTTAGCTGTTTAAACAGTAGATAAGCAGTAAGGTAAAATATTTAATACAGTTTTGACCACAAGCTACAGCAACTGCTCTCTGGTCTTCTCCTTTGCTTGACATTTTTCTATCAAATTAAGCTCAAACATTTACAAAGAGCTAGCATATGAATAAGCTCATTATGTTTCTGCTGTTGAATCAGTATGAATCACCTTGAAAAAGTAAAAATGATAGACATAATGGAAAAGAGAAAAACCAAATTTGGGTTAATATACATGCAAAGTGAATACCTTTTTCTAAATATTTGAAAATTTCAACTATTTTATATGTTTAGTTATTGTAAACATTTATGCATGGACATCAAAACAGAGTTCCATAGATATTTTAGGGATGATTATTAACACGACTTTTTGTTGGCATTTTGTCCAGTCACTGGGAATTCCTAATTTTCAGAAATAATTAGTTTGTAATCATTTGTTTTGAAATTATTTTCAAACTTCTTCATACTGCCACTGCTTTGAAATTGGCTTTTGTCATGTAACAATCTGTGTTATGGGTGTGTTGTTTTCTAAATAAATATAGAACTACATTATTTTAATAGCTGCTTGTAATTTTTTATGTGTCTATGTGTCAAGCAATTTAGCTAACAGTTCTTTGTTGATGGATATTTTTATTATAGTTTCTATTTTTTACTATTATAAACAAATTGCAGTGGACCTCCTTGTCTAAACATCTGGAATATTTATCTGATTTGTTCTTGAGGATAAATTTCTGTGTGTGTTTGGGAGGGATTAAGACTTAAGTTGTATTGATTTCCCCAAACTTCCCTGTGGAAATCTGTATTAATTTATGCTCTCATAAGCATTAACTTGAGAGTGTTTGTCATATCATTATCAATACTTTTCACTGGGACTCTTTGATGTGCTTGTATTTTGTATATTTGTGTATTTTACATTTTTGAATGTTTGTCTTTTTACGGGGGATTTTAAACTAAATCAGTCAGGATCCAGTCAGAAAACCTGAAAGCACACTGAGTATTTTAAACAGTGGAGATTTAATACAGACAATTGATCCCAACCATATTAGAAATTTGACAGAACAAAAAGAAAATGTTAAATCACCAGGAGTTGGTAGCAGCCAGAAGCAAGCATCTTTCCTTGGGGAACAGAGGAGGGGTGGAGAGAAGAGGGAAGAAGTAGAACATCAAGAATCTAGGAGCTGGGGGAGGAGCCTGGCAGTGTGGGTGGGGTCTGGGCCAGCTGGAAGGCCAGCAACTGCTGGCATTTTCTCTGCCAGCTGGGGTGGCTGGCATTGGAAGTGTAGGGAGAAGCTGTGACTGAAGCCAGCGTCCTGCTCTAATTGGTACAATGTGATAGAAACTGAAAACTGAAAGTCCCTTCTTTTCCTCTCACCTTGCAGTCTTTCTCTTCTGCCTGGTATTTGCAAGGCCTTCCAGCAAGTCACTTGACAAGATAAAGGTGTTACTCTTTTTATAAGGATACTAGTCTTATTGGGTTAGGGTCTCACATAAGGCAGTATGACCTCATTTTAATTCTTCTGATGATATCATCAACAACTCTTTCCAAATGAGTACACTTTTGGAGGCACTGGGCATTTTAGCTTCAATATATGAATTTTTGGAAACACAATTCCACCCCAAATATTGGTACATAAACTTCTTTAAACTAGGGTCTTTTCAACCCTAAAATTCTATGGTAAGTTTTTTGCATTCTCTCACTTCTGAGTACAAAGAATGTACCTAAGGATTGTTAAATAACAAATGCCAAATTAATTGATGCACAATTACTTTCATTCATTAACTTTCAAGTCAGCATACATTTTACATTGAAATTATCAAGATCTGTCAGAATATTTGCAGATGCTCTTAATTTTTATAGTTGAATACCAAATGTATCCCAAGTGTCTTGATAATTACAAAATATATTCCTAAATTTAATACAAACATATAAATTTGAATTATTTTTACTATATAAATAATTTATTTATATATGTATTTCACATCATTGTAATTCCCAGGGGTCACCTACCAACTCCCCTCCCTGGCCCCTCCAGCTGGTCCCCCCTCCCCGTTGTATACTTTCATTTGGTTGTCCATATATTAGTGAAACCATTTGGTTTCTGTCTTTTTCTTTCTGACTTGTTTCTGTTAAAATGATTTCTTCTAGATATGTCCATGTTACCATAAAATCATCAAATTTGTCATTTTTAATTGATGACTAATATTCCATTGTGTATATATACCACATCTTTTTCATCCATTTGTCTGTTTTGAGACATTTGAACTTTTAATTATTTTATACTGCCTTTTAATGCTAAGCCTTCCCATGATGGAAAAATTAACTTACCCATAAGAAAAATCAGATTTTCCAACTGAGGTGAACTGAGGCTATTATCTTAGGTGAGCAGGGCTCAGCACTTTTGGAACTCAGCAGAGGTCCTTGCTGGGTTTTGGCTTTGGACTTGGAACCTATCTTTGTCTTAAGGTTTCCTTCTGGACATCCAAGCAAATGGGATATAGTGTGTTTAATTACCTGCTGGCTTCCACATCACTCGGAGGCCTGCTTGGGCACTCACAGAGTGTGTATGATGGATAAATTGCTAGATTTTTCACAGCAGTGACTCCCAAACTAGGCTTCCTCAGAACAGTTCCTTCAAAATTGAATGCTCTGTTTCCCAGCTGGAATCAAAGAATGATATTTTCCAAATGTTAAAGGGAGAAGTTAATGAATGGAATTAACTTTGGTGACTACTATTGCTTATTCTAGCAGCAAGCACTAGCAGATGACAAAATGAATGAGCCAGAAGTTGCAATACATTTTTAACATCGCATTCAGAGCAATGCCAAAATGAATGAAGGGAAGAAGCATGTCCAGAGCAGGAGACTCTGTCCATAATGGGATAGTGAAGAAATTGCATATATTATCAGTTGTGCTCAGCTCTGAGTCATAAAAACTGCATTTTGCTGCCATAGAGCTTAAGGAATATAATTTTCAACTGTGTGTGTCCTAAACTTAAAATGAGCTGAGATGTTGAGTAGAATCCATTAAATCTATTATTGGGAGGGGAGAAAGAGAGCGAGGCAAAGGAATGAGGTAGGGAGGGAGAGTAGAGGGAGGGAAGGTAAGAGAGAGATGAAGCTAGGTGGAGGTGGCATTTCTTCATAACAAATACTTATATTTTTTTGTCATGAGATTAAACTGCAGGATTATACATTTTGATTGATTAAAGTATTATATCATGCTCTTGAGGAATCAGAGAATGACTCCTTTAAAATAATTTTTGCACAGTTAAAGAAAACAAACTTAACTATACTTCCTAAAAAAAAATATGCAAAAGCAGCTAATCTTACATAGTCCAACAGCTTATTTTTGTGGACTTGTGTATTTCCTGCTGTAATTTCATGCCACACGGACACATGCTATGCTAGTAACTTGTTCCTAGCATATGTATTAGAATTCCATTTCATTTTGCAACATACCTGGTATGTTATGCTGTCTGATCAAGTGAGACAAACTGTGGTTTCAGTGATTAGGTCAGGTATGATTCCTGCTCTCAGGGGACATTTCAAAGAATGGAGAATTGGGAAAAAAATAGTTAAAATCCTTGCTTGTAAAACTAAATTACCATGGGAAACACTAGTGATCAGTACGGTGAGTCCTGGTATGACACTATGCAAGGTATCTTTGAGTGTTACTTTCCTCCTTCATTTCTTGCCCTTTGGGATGGTCCCTCTGAACTTCAGTGTTTAACAAAGTAAATGTTTATTTTTCTTTCCTGCAGTATGAAAGGCAGATATTCTGGTTAGAGAGCTGCTTTCCAGGTGCTGATTCAGGGACCAAGGCTCTTTCACCCTTGTGAACTCATCATCTTCCAGGACATTAGAGTCACTTGCTCTCCTCTATGTAGAAAGAAGTAAAGAATGTGGAGGATAAAGGCCCTGGCTAGACAGGAACACACATCACATCTTCACTTTCCATCAGTGAGATAGTCTGCTAGCCTCACCAAGGTGTGAAGGGAGGGAGGGGAGGGTGGGGCTTTGGTCTTTGAGTAACCACTTCCCAACAATTCTATGCTGAAAGGGGAATAAGAATCTTTGGTGATTAATGCGCTATCTCTGTCACATTCCATCTCTTTTTGCTGATGTTTGTTAATTTTTAAGAACATTTAACCTATACCTTTAATGATTCAGGCTTTTGAGAAAAAAGTCACTAAGGAAAATACCTCACTTGCAACTTCACTTGTGACCTTAAAAAACAAGATTCTTCTAAGAAAAGTTGGTTTCACTACTTTCATGGAACAAAGGAGAGAGAGAAGAAACACAAGTTAACTTCTTAATAATTATCTTGTCACATAGAAGTTTATTGAGCAGCTGCTATGGACTAGATATATATCAGTCAGCCAGACATATAAGAGAAAAACTTGTATTATTGCTGAAATAATAAATGGAATGAAATCAGCAGTAATGGAATTGAGAGTCATTTAGTTGGGGTGGAGAGGAGACTTTAGATTAGATAGCCATAGCAGGGTCCTCTGGGGACCGAAATTAAAGACAAAAACAGTTCTAGTCTGTGAAGAGCTGTAAGAATACATTGCAGGTAGTGAAAACAGCAAGTGCAAAGGTCCTGAGGCCGCATGTGTTTAGCTTGTGAGCACACCAGAGAGGACAGAATGGGCATACATGAAAAGAGAAATGTGCTTGATGAAAAATAAGCACTTAAAGGCCAGTTCACCCAGGATCCTGCAGGCCAGGAAGGAGCACAAATTTTCCTGTGTACACTAGGAAGCCAGGGAAGGCTCAGCTGGTCCATGAGATCTCCCTATTACTCTTGGCCTGGTACCTGTCTATTGATGTCCAACTTTTGTTGAGCTTACATATCTGCAGGTGTACCTGGCATAGAAATGCATGGGCTGTTATCTTTTTCCTTTAAATATTTGGGTTTTGATCATAGTAGACCATAAAATTAGTTCTCATTTGGATCGTGGTTGAAACACTGGAAGATAAGGCCAATTGTGTACATGTGACTGATCAAACTGGGGTACTGGAAATATAAATTCAATTCAAAAAAACAGCAAATGTGAAACGTGATGAAAAGAATGCTGGCATTGTGAAGCCAGATGGAAAATAATACTGTTAGACTAGGAAAGATAGAAGGGCCTGAAAAACAGGTCCCAATAAAATATGAAAGGGGAAGTCTGTTTGGTAGATATGATTGTTTTGTAGTCTATGTTTCTGTTCCTTCTTTTATTGGTCCACTGATTCCTATGCAGGGTTGTGAGGTGTGCTAGTGTAACAATATCTGTAATGAGAGCATAAGCTAAAGAATATGGGGAGAGGGTAAAAAGGATATTGCTTGAATGGCCTGAAAGGTGTCTGTTCCATTTTTTGAATCTGGTTTGTATATTTCACAATTCAAAACCAGCAGTGCTCTCTCATATGGGAGGGCAATTGTGGTGATTCAGAAAAGGAGCTCCTAGATTCTCTTCCTGGAAAGTCCTTGTTAAAAGGAAATTATGTCAAGGTCATCTAAGGACACTTGGGGTGTGTGTATGTGTGTGTGTTTGGGCCAAGACAGATCCTGAATCACTTAAATGTACCCAGATAAAGGAGGAAAAAAGGGAATGACAGAGTTAAATGAGTAACTTTTTCCCCAGTAATATCTGATCTGAGTTTGACATTCTGACATGGGCTATAGATTTATATTCCATTTAAGTTTTCAAATGACTTCATATGCATCTCTGTCACCATAGGTCCTCCAGAGGCCGGTGTACTGGAAATAGCACAAATAGAAACAAGGGAACCACTGATAGTTTGCACAAATGAAAGGGGGAGCTCAGAATTTGGCCCCATTTCTCTTTGCAAGGGAGGAGGAGTAACAGTTCAGAGGACTCTTTATTAAGGTGGATTTTGTGAGTCAAGAAGACAACATCATTTTATCAATTTAATTTCTAGAATGTAAAAGATTTTTCCCGGTTTCTGGAATGTCCCCCCTAGATTGCAAATAATTCAGGACATTATCAGGCGACACCTCTTTTGTCAGTTAACACTTTTGCAGGAATTGGTGGAAATGAGCTTGGTGGGTGGCGTTCGAGGACAGATGGTGAAGGGTGAAGCTTCTAGGAGACCAGAGGACCAGACAAGGTGCCAATTGGAGCCATAGAAGGACGACGTCAAGGACGAACTCCAGTTCAAATGTCTCTTTCATCATCTGGGGTTACATAGAGAAAAACTGAAATGTGCTTTGGTTGAATACTTTCCTCCAGTATTTTAATTCCACATGAATTTGTGCATTTTGCATGGAGGACTTGGGGCATAAAGCTCATATGACTTTCTCAGAATACAAGAGTTATATGGAAGTTTCCTTTTCAGTCATGCCCCATACTCACATTATCTGGTGGGCATAACCTTGCTTCCCTGCTGATTTTCCCTCTGTTCCTTAACCACAGGTCATTAGAGGAAATGGCTTTCATAGCTGTATTCTTTTAAAATGATATCACAATTATAAAAGAACAGCTGTTCCCGTGTCTCATGGTTACTTCCCATGCTATACCCCACACCCCATGAGGGCAGATTCTGTCTTGTTTGTAGGGTATCCTCTTGGGCTAGCACTGTGTTGGGACTCTACAAAGATTATGAAATTATTGGAAATCATTGGAAATACAGGGGCGTAGAAATATTCTGGGTATTTTTTTGAGGGAGAATAATAGTAGTATTTATAATTGTATTCTAATAGCTGTAGCCCAAAAGGGGGGGATAAAATTGGGGATGAGGTCAGGAAGAGAGGTGCAGGTGACAGAGGCAAAATACTAAGTTCTCCAAGCTCTGAGGCTTTGAGTTTCCCACTTGTTGATACTAAGAGACATATTTGTATACATTCAAAAATGAAGAAATCACCTCCCAAAAGAGGTGCAGGTGACAGAGGCAAAATACTAAGTTCTCCAAGCTCTGAGGCTTTGAGTTTCCCACTTGTTGATACTAAGAGACATATTTGTATACATTCAAAAATGAAGAAATCACCTCCCAAAAGACTCAAAGCCATCTGTGGGAATTTTCCAGTAGTTGGAACTAGGCATATAATGGTCCCAGCAGCTATTCACATGCCTGCTTTACCTGCTGTCACTCTGTCACCATGTCCTCATGTCCTTGTGTCCAGTGGTGACAGGTAACTCACAGATGGAGTTGGTGCTCGTGTGTGGGGCAGTGGAAATATCAGAAAGGATATGAGAAACATGCCTCACTGATTCACATCAGGACAAAGTAATGTGACTTTTCAGATTAGCAGATTGAAATCTGTTGCAGTCACTCAGCGTTTCTATTTTGGGCCTGGGGAGCTTGTCTCCAACTGTTTCTTCTTTTTTCTACTCCCTCTCAGACCTCACAACTCCTTCTGTTTTTTAGCTGTTTTGATTTTCCAGTGATGTTGATTCTTTTGTCTCAAATGTCTTGATTGCTGGGATGAAAAGAATTGTTGAAGCTGATAAATTCTGTCATCGACTGGATTCCACTGAAGAAATCTCAGATTGATGCTGACCCATGTCTCCTGTAAGTTGTAATTGAATGAGTGACTGTGAGCAGATATGGACACATGTACAGAACAAAGCACCAAAGAACAAAGCACGGAATTCTGTTAGGACTTCTACTAAGAGACCCATCCAGTGCTGGGCACCTTGCCAGGGCACTTTCACTGACACCACTTAACTTTCCACACTGCCTCAGACATCTAGGACAGAAAGTGTGTTCCTTGTGGTCTATAAACTTTTATGCATTTCATGTCATCAGTATACCAGAAACTCAGTTTAGTTTCTGTAGAATCTGGTTAGCTGACCAAGGCAGATATGTATTCCCCAAGTGCTCCTTTGTACCTCTGCTGGCTCCAACATCTGTGCAGGTGTTTAGACAGTTACCAGGATGAAACAACTGAGGGATATAATGCTTGAATGTTACAGACCTGCCTTTCATGAGCATTGAAGTTTTTTTTTTTTTTTTAATTTCAGGTCAGTGATAAAGAAGTAAGATATTTGGAATTAAAAGCACTGAGATATTTTACTTCTAGAGAGCAGCAAAATTGAAAATCTTTTTATCTTTCCTTTTTCTTTTTCCATCATTTTTCTCTTAAGGGCCAACTTTGCCAAATTGAATGTGCAGGTTTAATCTCTTAAAACTATCTATTAGCTTATACTGAGTGCTTTTGATTTAGCTTTTCCTTTAATTGGTTAGTTGCAGTGGTGATGACAGGGAATGATATGAAAATTTCTGTTTAGTTCCCACAGTCAGCCACAATTGGTGAAAAGCCTTTCCTCAGAACCACCACTACCTCATAGGAGAGTGTGCATCTCTTCTTCCTTCTGTCCATTTTTAGACATACAATTGAAAATAATAAGTAACTTTTTCATCCAAAAATAAGTTGTTCCAAAAATAACTTCTTTGACTGAATGGGTGTTTCATTCATTGAATGTCTCTCATTTGACTTGGTTAATAGCTATAATTGTGAATAAAGCCCGGTGGGCACCTGAGGTATTTGGGGTACAAAGTGTATAGAGGCCCTTCCTTGCTTTCCCTTTACTGTTTAGTGCGCCTCCTTGCAGCAAGTGGAGACTGGAAGGATGAGGAATGAATACGTCCCTCTCAATGGGTTCTCCTTGAGCAGAACCCTCTCACAGTGCCTGCTCTGTCGGGTCTGGTGGGTCGTGGAAGCAGGCTCTCTCTCCAGGTTCTGCAGGGACTTGCCTGCAGTCTCTTTACATAGGAGACAGTGTGGGGTTGCGGCCAAAAGCAGGGACACTGGACCAGACAACCTGGGTATCAGTTCTCACGCTGCCACTTATGATGTGGGTGCCCTCAGGCAGTTTCCTTAACCTCTTTGTACTGTTTCCTGGTTTGTAAAATTTGGGTGTTGAGCATCTGACAGTTCACTGTAAATATTTTTTCTGCCAACCTTATCACCACGTAACTAGTTGACTGTAAGGCAGTTTTGTCATAAAAAAGATAAGAAACTGTCTGACACTGTAGTCAATGTATTTACTTATTTATTGTATATATATTAACATGCCTGCTAAATGTCTTTAAGCTAGCTCTGTTTGGTTGAGTTTTTTCATTGAACATTTAAGAAACCAACTCTTTGCAAACTGATGCTTTACATTTTCTAGTAAAGTTGTCTGCAGTCTTTCGCTATTTAGTTTCATACTTCCAGTCAGCCTGGTAACCAAATTAAAAAGGCAGAAAACAATGAGTGGGGAAAAAAAAGTCTTGGGAGATAAATGCATGATACAAACCACAAAGGAAACTCAGTTGTTTGTGGAAAGTGCTGTAAATCCACACACATGAAGTGTGTACAAAAGTCATCTTTTACTATGTCCCTTTGAATGTTACTCTTTTATTTTTCATTCTTATGGGAAAATTGTATGACGGCTAATGGGTTATGTGGTGAAGATGTTTGCAGGGAAGGTACGTGTAGCAAAACTACTTAGCACTGGCATAATGATAGTAACTGCCTTCTAAGCTGGTAAAATTGGGGTGGTTAAAGTCTTCAAATTCTTAGAGCATGACTTGCCAGGAGTAATTGCAAGGCCAATGTTAGTCTTGATGACAATGATGATGTTTCCAGAAACCCCGGTGTACATCCCGTGGATAACCCACCCATGTGTATCTTCTAGTACTTGATCCAATCATTCAGCAGAATGAACAGCTTCATGGATAGGTACTACCTGTAGTTGGACCCTGAGATTTCAGAGATTACAATTTAATGCCTGTCCCCAAGGGGTTCTTTGTGGAATGCTGTTTGTTTTTGATGACCATCAATTGTAGTCTTAGAAAGAGCT
The DNA here is from genome assembly GCA_004024945.1 of Uropsilus gracilis. Classification (NCBI taxonomy): domain Eukaryota; kingdom Metazoa; phylum Chordata; class Mammalia; order Eulipotyphla; family Talpidae; genus Uropsilus; species Uropsilus gracilis. Next base: position 130,024 of record PVHY01001901.1, on the reverse strand, counting down.
TGATAAATATGTCAGGAAGTGCAGGAACAACGCCCACAAGAAGAATGAAAGGATATAAAGTGATTTACCAGGTATCGTTTGCATTTAGAAACCTTGAACCTCGTTATGGCATGGAGGTGGGAGAGCCACTCTGGTTCTCTCTCAGCCATCCTTGTGCAGGAGTCATATATTCGAGAGATGTGGGGATGGTTAGAAGAGCTAAATTTCTCTCACACAAGCATCTGGTGACCCTTGCCCTGAGCTCCAGCAGTGTGGGGAGTGAGCTCTGTCAGTATTCTCGCCTCTTGGAGAGAGTTCCTTTGGAGATTCCCAGAGCTCTGAGACCGGAGGATGGAAGAGGAGGGGTTAATCTTGGAACAGGAGCAGCTGAATATACAGCATGAACAGCATTCAGGGATGAGATCACTTCTGTTTTGGGAACCTAAAGGCAAACACAGTTGCATCTGTGCATGTAATCATTGCCTTCTTTCAGATTGTTTATGTTTAGAAATTCATTTTGGAATATTTATCAGTTGTGCTACAGAAAGCAGCTCTGGCTACTTGAGCCAAAAAGGAATCCACTGGAAGGAAAAGCAAGGATTGTATAGAATCTGGTTTCAGAAAGAGTATTGGACTGTTCTGGAGTTCTAAATATTGAGGATTAAGGGAAAGTCTTGTTAGGATTCACATGACGATAGATCAGCAACAACTGGCTGAACTCAACTTGCTTCCCATCCTGTTGTTCTTCCCCTGGAGATTTAAATTCCTGGAAAAGCAAGTTAGCCAGGCCATCTGCTCATCCCCTCACCAGAAGATCCCCTACGACTGCAGTGGGGGAGAGCGGGAAGGCAAATCTTGACAGTCCACCGGGCATGAAGTCACTTCATTTCTCAGGTCTCCCTCTTCCTAAGCTCTCCGGCCTATTTAGTTTCACATAGTCGCTCAAGCGTGCTTTTGAGCTTTAGAGCCTGGCTTGGGGTTGTAGTGGGTGAGCTGGTAACTATGCATGAGTGACAGGAAGCACAGATGGAGCTGTGGACCCCAGATGTGAGACATCTGGGTGGCTTCCTGACGCACCCTGTTCTGCAAGTCATCCATCGACGAGGGTGGACAGTCTCGGTCTTTCTCAAATAGAGGCCTGTGTTTGATCATCGGGATCATCTGATGGTATTCATGCCACCATCACTACTCCCTCTCTTCCTTCACTTCTGTGCTGTTTGGGTTTTATGAAACCTTGGTCCTGAGTAGGCATTCATTAACATAGCTGTCATGGTCTACAAGAAAAAAACAGAAGCAAGTCAAATAGAAAAATGCTGCATTTGCAAGTGATACCAAGTGAGAAAAATGTTTGGGAAGTGGTGCCTCTGTGTGGCACAGGGCAGCAGCACAGGCAAAATAAAAGCGAGGCATGTGGGCCAGAAGGGTCAGCACCACCCTCAAATTGAAAGCAGCAATTTAATGTCAGCAGCATGACATAATCCTTTACATGACATGGGTGGTATTTTGAGTTTCATTGACTTTGCAGTTTTGTCTGAGTTTAATTTATACATTGGTTTTGACAGTGGTATGAGATTGCCAGCACATGGTGCATAGAAGTCATTTTGTATTACCATAGATTTAAGCGAGGGAAGCTAAAAATAACTCTGGCCAACCCTGAAGGTCCTTGAGGAATTTTCTTTTCTTAAAAGGGAAATATCTTATTAGAGTTTTAGAACTCCTTGTTTCTGAGAGATACACCACCTCTCGCCTTACCTTCATGGGAGGAGTGTTCCCCCCACTGCGTGGCATTGCCCTCTGGCTTACTATGGCCAGACACGAAAGCAGAGGCTTGAAAAGTGTTCATGGTTTGGCTTAGCCTCTTGTGTTTCCCTCTTCTGCGGAGAGCATGCCTCAGCTGCTATTGGTCCAAGGAGCATGACAGAGACAAGATGAACTGACCCAAATTTGGCTGAGTTCAACTTAGATTAGCTAAGTTTCATCTGCGTCAACTGATAGGTGTGAACAGGAAAAACAAATCCTTATTTTTTGAATGACTCTGAGATTCCGTGGTTGTTTCCCAGGCAATATTATTGTGGCAGTTGCTAACTAAGAAGGGTTAGCACCTTGACTGTGTGTAAGTTTGGGATTTGTTGAGTACCTACTATGTGCTAGTCAATCTTACGAATGGTGGGATTATAACAATTAACAAGACAGATGAGTCTTGGCCTGTAGGGAGAGTGCACTCTGCAGATGTTCACCGTTTACGTAGCTGATGAATATTTAGTTTCCCCCACTTTATCAAAAAGGCAAACTAACTCTACTTTGTTTGGAAAATAATAGGTATCTCGAGAAATGTGATCTTGTCCACATATTGACTTTATATTAACAAAAAGTTGGGGTATTACTTGACTACTGATGTTATCATCATTATTATTCAAATAGCCTTTGCTAAGGTATTTATTTCTCTTGATTCATATCTAGAAATGTCTAGAAAAGAGTATTAAATGGATGAAAAAAAATAAGAGCATCATCACTTTGTCTACCAATTCTGCTCTTGGTTGCTTTTGCTTTATACAAAGTTTTGACTGGGCTCCATAACTAAAAATAACATCTCCATGTACGTGAAGTTTCACCAGAGTAAATGGCTGTGTGTGTGCTTATATTTATGCATGTCTGAAAATTCTGCCTACTGTGGAGTGCTGTGGCGGCTGTCTGGAATGAAAACATTGTCCCGGGAAGGGGATTTGAATGTAATGTTGAATACATTTAAAAATATTATTCAAATGACTAAAAAAGTTCAGTCTTATGTGTTTAAGATGATTGGGAATCAGCAATAAAATTTCACATTTCTTGTTTCATGGAGAGCAGGGCTGAAATGCAGCTGTATATATGCAAATCTCAGAGGCCTTAAAGTGGCAGAGCCCTTTTTTGGGTTTCAGTGGAAGGAAATAAGGTTTGCTCTTCCAGGTTAGTGCTGAGGTATCAAAACAAAGAGCAGGCAGTTGAGAAATAATTTATGGCATTTTGGAATGCAATGAAATTTGGAGTTTTTCATGTTAATGTCCTGTTCTCTTTTGTCCAGGTCTCAAATGTCAGGGCTCTAAGGCTGGTGGGGTAACTTAACTGACAAAGTCCTGAAGAACCTGGGTATCCACTGGAATCATAAGAGATCTTTTCCCAACCACCCCCAGGAATCAGGAGAAATCTAGTCTCAAAGAGTCTGTCTTCTCCTGTTTGCTTGCCAGAAAGCTTTGCTAGATGCAACTCCATGATCTTGTGGGTGCCATTCCTTATTCTGTCTCAGGCCCTTTGCTTTCTTTCTGAGTTTTCTTTAGGGGGAAGTTAGGAGGGAGTGGGTGGCATCAGTGTGGGGTGTGCCGTTGTCTGGAAGGCTTGAACAGTTCCAAGTCTGTGAAAGTATGGCCAGTTGAAATGGTGAGAAGCGAGAAAAGACAGAGACAATGACTTGTTCCAGACATCAATAATACTCCTGGGCTGCACAAAATTGGGAGTTCTTAGGTATATTTACAAAGAATATTTATTTCTAGGTAAACAAGTTAGTGGCTTCTTTCTGAGTGGGGGAAGCCAGAAGTGCTCAGGACACAGATAACCAGTTGTACTGTGGTCTCACTGGATCTGTTCTCAGGTTGGTGGGTTTCCCGGGCATGCTGGCAGCCCACTTTGTCTCAGACTGGGGGTTGTGGCTGGTCTATTTTGATCAGATTCTGGGTTTTAGTCAAGGGTAAGGTGTTGCCCTGCCAGCAGGAAAAGACAAGTGTGGAGAAACGAGCTAATTTGTGGGTCTGGTTCCATAGGAAAACCCTCTATTGTGAGCCTTTGGTTCCAGATGTAAATCAGAAGGAGGAGGGCAATTGGCTTGGGGCATGGCCCAATTGATGCAGGCCAGTGAGGTGTCCTTAGAGAAGTCACCTGTGGAGATTAAAACCAGAGGGCTGGGGTGAGCTCTGACGGAGCAGTGGTCCTCAAAGTGTATCCTCTGATAAGTGTCCTCTTTATTGCTGGGAGCTTGTTAGAAATGACACTTCTTCTTTGTCTGGCTCTAGACCTGCTGATTCAGAGATACGTAGTGCAGGGTCCCTAGCAAGTTGTTTTAAGGGAAACCTCCCCCACCCCCCCAAAAAAAGTTGGTTTCCTCCCAGGATCCTAAATTGAGAGCTGAGGACATACAGCAGGGTTCCCAAATCCATCATCCAGCAGTGGGGGCAGATGGTGTGTCTAGGGCTCATGGAATATAGGATTTTCCCATTGGATCCAAGAATTAAAAATTTTGGCCAAGTGGAAATGTTTTAGAGAACATTCATTCAATCATTCATTTATTCATTCATTCATTCATTCATTCCTTCATTCATTCCTCCATCCATCCATCCATCCATCCATCCATCCATCCATCCATCCATCCATCCATCCATCCATCCATCCATCCATTCATTCATTCATCCCCTCTCCCAAGTCATACTGGCAAAGAAGTGATTAATAGTATGTAGCAAACTGAGAGAAAGGGGTGCTTGAGTCTTCCTTTGATGTGTCACTAATAGTTTTACACTTCTATAGCCTGAGAACCTTCATGTTTTTCCTTATTTCTTTCAAAACTCAAATCTGTGACTTTGCTTATTTGTAAGCATTCATTCATTCAAATTCTATGATCAAAAAGTATTTTTCTCTTAATACTGCATCACTGGGAGGGAATTAGAAAGAAGAGTTGGGCAGTGACTGTTAGATGTATTGGAAAAATAAATGTAGCGTGTTCACTCAAAGAAATGATTTTCACTCAAACTGGGAAGAATAATAATAGATCAGTGTAGGAAGAAAATCATGGTGCCGTGGTAAAGAGCCTCAGCTTGGGGCACCCTGGCTTAAATTTAAACATAGCTCATCAAAACAGGTAGAAATGTAAAATGTTATTTTTTAGTAGAGGCTGGAGCTTGAAAATTTTAGCAACATATGTTTCTTACAAGAAAGCCTGAAATATAATCAAACACAGGTAAATTGTATTAAACACCTAGTCTTATAGTCTCGGAAATCTTTCCACATTCCCAGATGTTGGGGCCATAAGTTGAGAGATTCTATGAAAACATACTTCTTTCCTTCTGGAGTTTTGAACTAATTAAGAAAGAGATAGGAGTCAGGAAGGGGGGGAGAATTGTATGTATTTGTCTCTCTTTGCAACTCCCCTTAGCCTCATATCTACAGACACTTTCTGGCGTCTAGCTCTTGTTGGGCTGGAAATGTTAGACTTAGTGGGTCTGCAGATCCCTTCCCCAAAATCAGTCACAGGCAGTGTAGGAGTGAGTGTCCATCTCAGCACCACAACGGCAGAGAGCAGAGGACTGGAGAAGCACACAATTTCTGTGGACAGGCAGGTCTGTAGAGAGGAGAGACTCAGAACATGCTGGGCCTTGTCTACCCAGCCACCAGCCATGTAATTCCTGGCTTGTTTCAGCAAAGAATGGTCCACGGTATGGTCAGGGGAGCCCCTGTCTATCTCTTAGCTCCCATGAAGATGGTTCAGCTCTTCCTCTGCCTTTGTAGTTGCCACTTAGACTTTATCGATGATTTCATGGTGGAGTTGGGAATAAGAGGAGTTACATGACATGTTCTTTTCCATTCAAAACACCCCATTCTTCCCCCCCCCCATTGGACATTTCATCTAATATTGACTTGAGCCATTCATGACTGGATCTCTTCCTGTTCCTTCTACCATCCCATCATCCCTTCCAGATCTTTTCATCTCTTGGTTGTTCCCTCTCCATGCAAAAAGGATTTGCTTAATTCAGTGTCCTTTAAATGTGTAAGTTTATATACTTTACTCAGCAGACAAGGAACTTTTTAGGGGTTAAGACTCATTAAAGATGCTTTAAAGGTAGTTGAGAATTATAGCTACTTCAATATCTACACACCTGTATATATACATATATGAACACCTGTGTATATACATATATGTGTATGTTCTTATATATGATTGTGAAATGTAAACATTTAAAATCTAAAAGGAAAAACATAAAATTAAAGTTTCTAGACCTTCTTTTTTCATTTCGTTGTGGTTTGGGTAAAATTAGCTAAGTAATCCCAAAATTCCATCCATTGTGGGATTGTCCAGCGTCACCAAGATGTCTTGTTTCATCTTTAATAACTGGTTTCTGGGTGGTCTTGTCTGAGGTACAGGTCCTCATGGGATCCTAAACTGGCTCAGATATCACCCAGGCTATGTCTCATGTCTCCAACAATCCTGATTTCTTATTTCAGATGTAAGCAAGAAGAATGACATATAAATAAGTTTTGGAAGAGAAAATTGATATATTAGGGCTGACATGTTGTACTGGACCAGCTTAATAGGCTTTTCCACCCAAGAGTGTTTTGAACCACATTGTTACATCCCTTTCGAGGCTGGGGAGATGCCTTTGACCTCCTGAGACGTTAAAGGTCCGAGTTGTTCTGTCTCTCATTCTCGCTGTTCTCACCGCAGGTTACCAGTCACTCATTGCATCAGGTATTTCATTTACGCTTGTGCACACAGAGAGTCTGACTCCACACAGGACACCAAAAAAGGTGCTGGGGTCCAATGAGCTCCTGTTGCTTCTCACCTGGCTTCTGTGGCTGATTCCTGATGGTCTGTCCTTCTTAGCCCAGTCTCCTTCCAGGCTGTTCTCTGCACAGCAACTGTTTTAAATCATAAGCATGAACTGGTCACCCCTCCAGCCCTACCTTTGCCTCTGCCCCCACTGCTTATAGGGGTAATTAGGTTCTTGAATGTGATCACATGGTGAAAACCATATATTTTTCCATTCTCTTTTCCCTGAGAGCTCCTCAACCTGCCCTTTGATGCTCCCTCCCACTTGCTTCTTTTCAGTTTGCCAGATAGACCTGTCTACCTCCTTGGATGCCTGCAGTGAGTGGTGTCCTCTGCGGGAATGTCCCATCTTCTAATTTTCTCTAGATAACTACAGCCACCTCCTTCTAAGTGACCACCTTGAAGGAGGTCTTTATTGCTCTTCCAGAATTTTTCAGATATTTACCTGCCCTGTGTAGCATGTTGCAGATGGCAATTTGATATTACCTGATGATTGCCCATCTCCACCACTAGACTGTAAGCTGTCCAAAGATGAGGTCTTATCTGCTCATGTGTGTCAATGTATTCCCAGTGTTCAGTTCCGTTAGGCTCTCACTAAACACTTGTAAAATGGATGGATAACATAGACAGGTTCTTGTTTGCCAGGAATTTACTCTGGTGAGAGGAAGATAGAATCTTAAACAGCAACTTAAAATGCAATGTGGTAAGTGGTATATATGAGAGAGGAAGTACAGAGCATGTAGGCAGGGCTCTATACCAGGTTTAGGAATGGTTGAGGAGGAATGGGTGAAGGATACAGCATAGTGTTAATGATCATTGGCTCTGGACTCAGGTAAATCTATGTCCAAATCCTGGATTTAATCCTTCTTAGTTGGGAAGTCCTTGGGAAAGTCACTTACCCTATGAGTGTCATTATCTAAAAATAAAGCAAACACTGGAAATGATGACTCTATACCCCTTGGTATTATTTCTATGTAGGAACAGTTCATGATGTCAATCTTAGCCTCACTTTATGTTTAAGAAATAAAGTGGAATGTTGCTCTATATGAATTGTACTGCTTTCTTTGATAAAGGATTGCTCGGCCCCTCACCAAGTATTTGTCACACAGGAGATGTACAGTATTAGGCTTCTTTCTTGAGGAGTCTTTAAATCTCACTAGTTAGCATGAGAATGAGGAACAGGTCTTTACTGTGCAAGGGGGGTAGTAATAAGGTAATCAACTCCTTTATGGTTTCTCTTAGGTCACCTTGATCTGTGGTCAAGATGGTGGGCTCTGTCCATGGTCTCCTCACCTAACCAACCAGCACTGAATAGAACCTCTGGGGTTGTTTATTCATTGCTCATTCACTTATCTAACCCTCTTTATATTGTATTTACTGATGGTGAAATGCCCTATAATGCTTTTAATTAGTACAGATTTCTCCTTAAGAGAAGTGCAAATCATCCTCATATCACAGAGCTCAGAGAAGCCAGGTGACTTTCTTAAGGACTTGTAACTATTAAGGGGGTAGCTTTGGAGTTCTGATACAGGGTTACTTCACCCTAAAACTCTTGCTCTTCTATCAAATGAACAAAAACAAGTATAAGCTCCAGTGTTCATGCTGAAGAAATTACACTAATTCCTTAAGAAACTTTAGAAAATAAACAATGCAACCAAATCGTTCCACATATATTTAGATATTGTTTTTCTTTTTTGGATAATTTCTCTTAATTAATTCCTCTTAATTAAGGGCTGTACAAAATGTTAAGGGCTTTAAAATGTATCTGGCAGACTGACCTTCTGGAAGAGTACCAGATTACCTTTAAAAAATGAATGTTTTTCATACTAACTTGTCTCCAGAATCTAACTAAATGTGATAAAATATGCTTCTGAGAGTTCGTCCATTTGCTGAGTTTGAAAGTCTTTGTTTTGATCTAAAAACAACAGGGGGTAAGGAAAATGACTCTCTAATTATGGTTTGGTTCACCAGGATCCAGTAGGAAAATAAAAAGAGAACAACTAGAAAGCTAAAGGAGTAATCAAATTTTAGTTGCTTTTATTTTCTCCACTGCTTATTGTGAAATATTGCACAATAACACATTGAGTGTTTTTACGCGTAAGATGCATTCCACCCACCAATGGAATGACTGATGATTGGTCATTTCTCATCCTGTCAAGTTGGTTGGGAAATAATAAACCCGGCCATGTTTGAATAAGTTGATTATTCAATGGGAAAGGGTGACTCTATGAAAAGGGCTCATTTGGTGCCATCATGTACACAGCAAAAGTACCAGAGAGAAGGCAGGCACATTGTTGAGCAAGTCACTAAAATGAAAGCAGTGAAATGTGTATGTTTATAGCCTTAATAATAGTGGATGTTTGTCAAGTATGTCAAGTACATAGTGTATGCTAACTTTCTTCTCTTTATGGCATTAATGTAAGGTTTTCACTCTGGTACGTGGGAACAACTGGCCATTCATGGGTGTCTGAAAAGCACGAAAAGGTGCTACTATTCTCTAGGTGGGGTGTGTGTGATAGTGGTGTCCAAAGTGTTAGACACAGCTTTTAAAGTGTATCACAACGATTACTTCATTTTTTTTTCTTGAGTGGTTTGAGGTGCTACTTTTTCATATATATTGCTTTCTTAATAAATCTGGCAATCACTTTGGTCAGTTCCAGTGAGTTTGGCTATACAGTCCTACACAGTTGCTCTTCTGGAGCTATGTCACAGGATGAGCATGTTGGCAACTTTACTAGGTAGTGATGATTACACACCATGGTGGTGGAACATTTTACATACCTACCAGCAGCATGAGAGAGCACCCTTTGTCCATATGTCATCACTGCTCCCTTTATCTCCAGTGTGGTAGATCTAAAGGCATGTGTTGTCTCCAGAGAAACAGAACCAATAGATGTATATATACATAAACATTTATCTAGCTACCTACCTCTATCATCAAGGTATCTATCCATCCATCCATCCATCCATCCATCCATCCATCCATCCATCCATCCATCCATCCATCCATCCATCCATCCATCCATCCATCCATCTATCATCTATCTATCTATCTCTATCATCTATCTATCTCTCCATCTGTCTATCTACTATCTATCTATCTATCTATCTATCTATCTATCTATCTATCTATCTATCTATCTATCTATCTATCTACCAACCAATGGATGAATCTGTTTTAAGGAATTGTTGCATATGCTCATAGGGCTGGCAAGTCCAAGAGTTGTAGGGCAGGCTGGCAGACTAGACATAGACAGAGGAGAGAATGTTGTAACTGGAGGCCATAGGTAGTCTGGGGTAGACTCTTTCTTGGAGAACCTCAATCTTTTTCTCTTAAAACCTTCAACTGATTTTATGAGACCCATATAGTGGGAGGTAATCTGCTTCACCTAAAGTCTGTTGATTGAAATATTAATTTATCTAAAAATGCCCTTCACTGTAACATCTAGATTGCTATTTGACCAAATATTTTGATATCATGGCTTAGCCAAGTTGACATATAAAATTAGCCACCACAGGGCATTACTCATTTTTCAATCATTGCTGCTCCTGAGACAATGACTTGCACATAGTAAGCATGTGCTTCCAAATGAATGCATGAGTGAATGGTTGAAAGGAGGCGTGACTCTGCTCATGTTTTAGTTCTTTTCCTTTAAAAGATTCTTTGGGAACCAGTGAAGAAATCATAGTTTACATGTCCTGTTTTCTTTGAAGATGCTAAAGAATCCCAAATCATGTAAGAATCACATAATATTGGATTCGGGGAAGGATACAATTGTGAGTCAGTAAAAAGTTAAGCTTATATGAGGCTGGGCACGGTGGCTCATGCCTGTAAGCTTCAGCCTATGAAACGGTCGGGGCTAGGGATTGCGGTTCAAGTTCTGCCTGGGTCCCGTAGCGAGACCTAGTTCCAAAAAAATAGTTGGGCATGGTGGCACACGCCTGTAATCCCAGCTACCTGGGAAGCTGAGGCTGGGGATTTCTAGAGTCTGTGGTACCCTGGGCAATGAGAGCCTGAGATTCCATGGGCAAAAATAGCGAGACCTAGTCTCAAAAAAAAAAAAAAAAAAAAAAAAAAAAAAAAAAAAAAAAAGAAATAAAAAAGTTAAGTTTATATGAATGTTTGGGTGGAGTTCTTATATATATTTTACCTTAATTGGCATTCATGTGTCAGTAATGCCACATGAATTACTTTTTTTTTTGCCACATGAATTACTTTTTTTCCCATTCAAAAGAATGGGAAGCCATTAGAATCCTAAGAGATTACTGATTTAAAGTCAAGCAGAAATGACATCCAACCCTTCAGAATACCAGGGTATTGCTAGGATGTTAACAATATTTACCTTTGGTCCCCTGTACCAAGATTTTGCCAACACCCAAGCAGTTTTAAATGTGGTAAAACAAAGAGGTGGGATTCAACTTGTCCATTTTGAACCTGTTAGCAGATGAGGTCAGAAACAGAAAACCCTTAAGTAACATAAAACTCTTGATTATGTGTAGATATAACCACTTCAGTTCCTCCTTATCCTCTGTGTAAAATTAAGGTAAATGCCTTCAGAGTTGATACCAAAGTTTGCCATGGCAGTGGGCCTCAAACTTTGGTTGCTGAGGAGTCTATGGAATCAGGTCTGTAATCTGTCATATTTTCAGGTCCAAGTGCATTAAATACAAAAGGTATAATCCATTTTTTTCCTCTGATATTTTTGACTATTATCTCCTCAACAACTTCATCAGGATTCATCTGCTGTAATTACTGAGATCTGTGGTGCATGTTATCAATGTGTCAGAAGAACTAAGAAAATCTTTCCTTAAAACTAAAAGAATATCTTAAACTGCCAGCCATGAAATGCTAAAAAACGCTTCTTTGTGTGCTTCAGAGAGATTCTTCCTGTTTACCTTACTGCTGGTAAAAAACCCAAAGAACATAAAATTCATTTTCTTTCTAGATAGAAGATTCTGGTGGATACAATTCTCTGGAACAAGTTGTGATTTAGAAATGTTCATTTTTTTGTGCATTTGAGGACCTACTTTACTTAAAATTTTATTGAAATTCCTTTTTAAATATACCTTTTCTCTATTGTTCAGAGTGAAACAATACCTTCCATAAGTTTAAATGTTTAAAATATTGAAATAATTTTGTTTAAAAATATTAAAATAAAGGGACATTTTGCTAACCTGATACACTGTAGTTTGGGTTTTGCATGATGCATTTGACTTCTGTGTTCTGATGAATTGGTGGTGTGCTGATGCTGTTCAAGGTCTCCTTAACATTATTTTTTCTAGTTGTCCTTTTCCTATTGCTCTTTGGAGCTCAGTGCTGTCAAATAAAAGTGTTAGCTCAGATGTCAACATAGAATTCAGTAGTATTGTAAAAGCAGTGGCAGTTGAATCACAATGTCTAGTTTAAAAAAAAGGAGAGAATTATAGAGAATCAAAATTATGTTTTTATAACAGTGAAAACATTGAGCATAAGTTCTTAAAGCTCAACAATAGGAAAACAAACAATTAAGAAGTATGCAGAAGATTGAACAGACACATCATCAAAAAAAGATACATAAATGGCAAGTAAGCATACACTCAACAGCATATGTCATTGGGGATTGCGAATTAAAACAACAATGAGATACTAGTACATGCTTAAAATCCAGAGCACTGATAATACCAAAAACTAGCAAGGATATGGAGCAGTAGGAGCTATCATGCATTGCTGGTGGAAATGCAAAATGTTATAGGCATACTGGCTTTCTTTTACCAACTAAACACACTCAAATATAATCCAGCAATCATATCCCTTGTTACTAACCCAAATGAATTGGAAACATCCACCCCAACTCTGCGGATAGCAACTTTCTTTATAATTGCCCCAAATTGGTAGCAGCCAAGAGATCTTTCAGTAGGTGACTGAATAAACTGTGGTACATCCCTGCAATGGAATAGTATTCTGTGATAAAAAGAAATAAGATACCAGTCACAAAAAGACACAGAGGAAACTTAAGCCATATTGCTAAGAGGAAGAAGTCCACCTGGAGAGGTGAATATGGTGTGATCTGAACTATATGACATTCTGGAAAAGGTCAAATTACAGTGAAAGATGAGTGGTTGCCAGAAGTTAGTGAAGAGATAGGGAAGAAAAATCCATATTTTCAGAGCAGTGGAATTATTCTGTATGCTACTTTAATGGTGGCTGTATGTTATTATGTGTTTGCCAATATCCAAATAGTGTACAACAGAAAGAATAAATTCTTAAGAGAGAGACTACATATGCAAAACTCATAATCCATTGCTATAATTGTTGATTTTATTTTTTAGTTTTTATTCATCTTTGGCTGTGACTATCTGAATTAAACTTTATCACATGTAAAAAAAAAGAATAAATTCTAATGTCCACTGTGAACTTTATTTAAAAGTAACTTATCAATATTGAGTTATCAATGTAACAAATGTATCACATTCATTTAAGATTTTACTAGTACAGGGGGAAACTATGTGGTGACTTGGAGAATGTGTGCATAAGAGAAGGCTGCTCAATTTCTGCTCAAGTTTTTTGTAAAATGACCACTACTCCAAAAATAAAGACTACTTATTAAAAACAAGAAAAGAATATAATACCTAGATCTTTACCTATTTCTTATCCTGTTTATGTTCATGAATTCTTAAAAGTTTCAACCCCATTTATAAAAGAATAGCCATTTACTCATTCTTACAAACCATAATTGATTAGAATGTGTATTTCCACTCAGATTGTATTGCAATATTTAGTGGAATGGATGTAAATGGGATAGAAGAATAGAATGGAGAGATGGATCTCTTTCTACTTAGAACAATTGAAGTCTTTTGAGGCTTTGGTAATGTTGTGAGAGAGGGGATGATGGCAGTGATTGAAACACTTTGTAAATAATGTAAATCACATGATTGAAAGCACCGTTGTGATACAGCCAAGATGGCAAGAGGAGACAAGGGGTACTCAGCAAGTTAACCTGTTGAAGGCCACGAGGACCAGCGATCTAGTGACTTCAAATTCAAATTTAGAGTAGATAGTCTTGGTGTTGATTCCTTCCCTGGAATAGGAACAAGGATCACACATATCATCGATAAATCTGTGAGGATTCATGAAGGCATGCAGAATATATATATATATATATATATATATATATATATATATATGGGCCATAAACATTATAAGTTTTCCTTTTATGTCTTGGTGGGGTTGAAGACATGTAAGGGTGGTCAAATGTTCTGCCTTCCTTTGTCATCTTTAACCTAATTCTCCCTTCACCACCAGATCAAGGAAGGTAGAACAGAAGAGTTGGTAAGAGGCAGCTGAATACTGAAGGGTAAGAGGCCAAGTCCTTTCATTGTCTGACCTGATAAAAAACAAATCATCTCCCCTTAATAAATTCTCATAGGATGTATTGTTTCAAAATAGAAAAAAAAATGTGGTATGGATCTATGATCATTTCTCTTCTTCATATGCAGAAAAGAAAGTACAAGAAATGAAACAAAGAAATAAATTCTGAACACTTAATGATTGTGCTCTCTCTCTCAAAATCAATCCTCCCCCCCCCACCCCGCACCTCCCTTTCTCATACACAGACACTCAGCTCAATTGCAAGTCAGTGACAATAGCCACCTCTCCACTTAGAAAGTGTTGTCAGGAAAGAACATGCTTGTAGAGTTGAGTAGCCACTTTGTGTCTCTGCTCTTCTGTTCCTGGGGGCTGTCAGCTCTCTCAATCTGCTGTCTGGGTGTCAGCCGCAATGGACAGGAGAGGCTCTGTGAAGAGAACCAGGCAGCGATGCCACAGCTGAGTTAGTGCTGGATGGGCCAAAGGACACTTAATGCACTCTCAAAAGATGAGCTTCTGGGCTGCCTGACCTCTCTGCTCTCAGAACTGCCTTAGCCGAGTTATGTTTTCCTGCAGTATTATTGTCTGCTTTTCTAGAGGAAGAGAGAGGAGTTTTACCTGAACATTCTGTGTCTTTAGTGAAAGCTGCTAAGCAATTTGACATTTTGTTAAAAAAGAGAATGAAAAATAATCAATTTTTAAGAACCAAATGCCCCTCTATTATATTATTATTATTATTATTATTATTATTATTATTATTGTCATTAGTTGCCTTGCCTGGAAAACTTTACTTAATCCTCTATCTCAGGAATTGGGTGTTTAAAGTCCTCTGTGCTCTTTTTGATTTCTAATGCCTGAATCCTAATGATCTGCTTCCTAATCAGATCCTTTCAGAAGCAGGTAAGAGTTACTCTTTTTTTTTTTTTTAGTTTTTTTTTTTCAATTTAAGTTATAAGTACATACAGTTTAAGCAAATGGTTACAATATTTATCACAAAATCCCACAATCTGGACTATTGCCTGTTCACTCCCAGAGTTCATGTTCTTCAGTTTGAGAGGTAGTTTAAAAAAATTATTTATTTATATATATATTTCACATCATTGTGATCCCTGGGGGTCCCCCCCACCTCCCCTCCCTATCCACTCCAGCTGGTCCCCTCCCGCAGTTGTATACTTTCATTTGGTTGTCCATATGTTAGTGAGACATTTTGGTTTTTGTCTTTTTCCTTCTGACTTGTTTCTGCCAGTGTGATTTCTTCTAGGTACATCCATGTTGCCAAAAATTCATCAAATTTGTCATTTTTTATTGATGCATAATATTCCATTGGGTGTATATACCACATCTTTTTTATCCAGTCATCTAGAGTAACTCTTAAGTTAGCATAAAAATAATTTTGTATCCTTAAACGGACAGTTTCTAAACCACAAATGCAATTTGAATTCTAGTTCACCTCCTCATCTAAACCTTTTATTTATAGCACAGAGACATGTGTTTAGAACTGCAAGAGTCCTCAGTTAGAGAATTTTCCTTCTTAGAGGCCAGTCTTGGGTACTAAGTGGAAATTTTTGAAAGCACAGAGAAAAAGTCATTTATTCTCAAGTCCCTTGAACAGCTCTTTCCTTACCTACTGAAATTAAAAGCAGATACAATGACCAGTGAACAATGTCTGGGAGGGAAGCAGGTCTGCTCTGTGCCCAGAAGCCAGGCTTGGGTGTGAGTCGTAGGTCCCTGGCTTACTGCTGTGTGACCCTGGTTTTGTAAATGAATTATGGGAGGAATAATGATAGTGTTTACCAGATCAAGTTGTTTTGAACAGTAAATTACATAATGTGTATGGAAAGGGCTTAGGCTAATGCCTGGCTCTGATAAATGTTTAGTAAATGGCACCTTGTAATATAATTTTCTTATTATCAGAACTTTTAGTATGTGCTATGATTAGCATTGCATTAATATTGTTCCTTGTGGATTTTGACTATTTAAATTTAAATGAAAGCTAAAAAATTCAGTACCTTAGTTGCTTCAGCCATGTTTTGGGCATCAATACCACACATGGTTGGTGACTACCATATTAGATGTGACAAATATAGAAGCTTTTCATCATAAAGAAAGTTTAGTGGGACAGAGCTAGTCTGGAGTACAACTAATGATATAAACTCATCGTCCAGCACCCTCTTTCAAATATCAGCTAATTAAGTCTACATCAGATATGGCCTCTTTAACATTAAAAAAATGTATTGTGATATGAATTAAAGGAAAGCTATAATGGTAATAATAACAATAATGTGGACATAGGATTAGGTGCCTATCTTTCAGCTAAAACTTACTGACCAGTAGAATGTATTACTATCACTCTTAGAGTTTGTAAGCATTACTAAAAGCTTGAAAGGGAAGAACTTAAGAGTATATGATTCAACCAGGGAAGCCTCGCTTCACTTAATATGGAGAGGTTGGGTTCAGTTAAGATCAATATGTTTGGTAGTGGTTCTCTTTCTAAGAGAATCTTTTAAGGACCTGGGATGATTTCTTATACATTGTTCTCAAAGCAAAATTGAGTTTGTAGGTATTTGGAGCAACAGCCGGGACTATTCTGCCACTAGTGAATTGTTCTAATGAAATTGGTGGAAAATATCTAAAGTAAACTATGCCCTATAGAAGGAAATTAATTTAGCATTGCTTTTTTATGATGCATCTGGAATATTTAAGTTGTTTTAGGGAGTGATAATCTTATAATTGGAAGTTACGTAAACACTTAATTTCTAGTACAATGCTTACTTCATATAAGCACAAAAATTCCAGTGGTGAACTAAGATGAATGTCTGTGAGTTCCCAGAAATAGTTGGTAGAAATGATACAATGCAACGTTGTTAAGTTATGGTCACCAGTCCATGATCATAGTGTCAGTGCAGTGAGTCATGATCAGCATTTAAAAATGACATGGATGGTAAATACTAGAGTGTTCTGCATATATTAAGGAAAAAATATGCTATTGTGAGATGTTTATTTCTAATATATATGTTTGCACATACTCACAAATTTCTTTTCTTTATGGATTGTGGTCAAGATTTTTATGAGCAAGTGATGCAGAGCAAATTTAAGTATCAATTAGAGAGTTGAAACCTGCTGTTCGTGACGATGATGACAAGAGCTAAAATTGGAATGCTCATCATGTACCATGCTTTGTTTTTTGTTTTGCACAAATCACATTTTACTTGGAGAATGCCACATATATAGCTCAGTATTGTAATGAAGAATAAAATAGAAGGATTATATTTTTAGTCTTGTAAATGTCCAGTAAGGTAGGCACATAATATTCCCAGTCTTTGTTTCAGTGAGGTTAAAGGGTCTTTCCCAAGGTCACATAGCTGTTAGAAAGAATTGAGAAGAGATTTGAACCTGGACTTCCTGATTTCAGGGTCAAAAGACGGGAGTCACCATGTTGGATACATGACTCTTAAAGGCACAGCATCTTGTACTCATTGGTCTTGCCATCTGAGGACAGCCCCAAGAAGCAAAAGGGGCTGCAACTGTACTGGATTCCTTGTTAACGGTGGACCCACAGTTAATTTCTTCATTGTCTTCCACAAAGCTGCTTTCTGCTGAGGGGTTAGTGCAGTTTAAATAAGTTGTGCCTGAGCTTAATGCCTTAGCACTGCTCTCATATTAGCACGTGGACTTTGCACACAATCTTGCCTAGTAGATCCCCTTAGTATCCTTGTTTTTCTGGTGTCAAAACTGAAGCCTAGAAAGGACCAGTGAGTTATCCAGGCTCACTCAGCTAAGTGACACTGGTGAAACCAACCCTTGGGGACCTCGTCCAGCACTACATTCTTAGTCCTGACACTGAGGCTCTTGATAAATGTTAAAGGAATCCTTCTTAAAATTTCCCCGTTCAACTCTTTGGACAACTTTCTGAGTCTCTTCATTTTTTTTTTAACTAGATTTTTCATTGTTTTGATGTGTTTTGGACATTTTTTCAGGTCAGTATATTCATATCTGGATCTTTCTTTCTTTCTTTCTTTCTTTATTTATTTATTTATTTATTTATTTTGTTCTTTAGGTTACAACTTCTGTTATTATTATTTTTTATTTTTGTTAATTATTATTATTTAATACTTTCGGGTGTTCCTTCTCTCTCCCCTTACCCTTGTCTCCACCTCTGATCACTCCATCTTTTCATTCACTGCCAGTTGTTGGTCAATTTTAAGCCCACTGGATTCTTCCTGTACTTCCTTGGAGCAATGAACTTCTCTCCAGTGAGGATGTATTTTCCTGGGGGATATAGCAGCCTGTGCTTAGCTATTTCAGGTACAGTTGTGTTGTGGGTAGCCAGTTGATCCTATCAGCGCCTGCTCCTTCTTACTGGTTGTCTCCTCCATTCTTGTTTCTGTCAACTTTTGCTTCTTTGCTTTGTAGTTCTGGTCTCTGGCATTAGGAACCTTTATTCCAGTCATTGTCCACTGAAAAGTTCCCTGATGGAGATGAGCATTGGTGGATGGTTGGTTTCGCTGGTCATGGGGTCACTGTCATGTCTCTGTGGGCTTCTCCCTGTGAAATGGGAGGATGCCTCGCTCGTGCTGAAGGCATCTCTGAACCGGGAATTTGGTTCCCATTTGCGGAATCGTTGTAGGTGTGTTTCTGAGACAGGGCATCCTTATGGTTGGTCTCACATCCCTGTGTCCCTCGGATCCAAAATGCTTTTGGTCCCACCCATAAGATGTGTTCTGGGACTTTATTCTTTCTCCTCACCTCCTGCTTCATGTGTATCTGCAGTTGGATTTGTGATTTTGTCATTCCTGGTGAGGATTAATGGATTTGGAGTAAACCAGAGTGGGGTAAATCACATTCCCACCCCTCCCCCCCAGCTTGTCAGCCTGGCAGTCCACTAACCCAAAGGGAGCCAGAGGGAAAGGTGTAAACTTGAGGAGGGATGGCCTGGGGATGGCCCACAGAATCAAGAAGTATGAGAGGAGCCTTGCTGCCCCAGACCTCCAACTTCCTGCTGACTCCATGGGACCACCCACTTCTCCCTGAGTCTCCTTTGACTAGCCTTGAGACCATCCTCTCTATGTCATTCTTCTCTACACTGACTGCACTGATATCCTCCAAGTAATATCCTTTTCATGACTATAGAAGTTATTCTATCTTTTCCCTCAACCCAGAGAAGTAGTTTTCTGAATGTTCATCTCTTACTGAGCTCATTCCTGTGCATCCTCAGACTTCTTAGGGAGGGAGGGGTTACTTATTCATTATTTAAAGTTTGTAAATAATAACTTTACAGTTTTTCTATCTTTTTAAATTTTAAAATTTTTCTTCTCTGTCTCTTCAAATATCAGATTAAATTCTTGTAAAAGAACAATTTTTAAATAACTTTTAATAATTTTTTATATGCTTTTTAACGTGTTTGAAGTGAAGGCCATGACTAGGAGAATATGTCAGAATTCCAATGTATTTCTCACCGTTGATGTGCAGACATTCTGGTAACATTTTAACTTCAGTCATTTGAGGCAAACTATTCTTTTAACAAATATTCAAATCATTTTTCCCAGTAGAGATGTAACTAGAGTCATAGCACTTATAAGTAGCCACTGGTCATCTTCTTTCTGGTTGGGTCTTTATTTCAGGTAATGACAGGGAAGCAAAGAAAATGAACAGTGATGAAGAAATCTTCTCTTTTCACCCCCTTCTAATTCTGTAACTCCAGACTGAGTTACTATAACACATGCAGGCTGTCCTCTCTCCTTCTTGCTCACCATTTCTCCCTCTTCCCTTTTTCATTTTCTGTCTACAATGGAAACAGAGACCAGCTGCTTGCTAACTAAGCTCCTCACCTTTTTGCCTGTTAGACTTTAAGTCCAATTTTAATTCACTCCTTCATAGTGTCAACTTCTTTGACTTTTCCTTACCCAAGCCCCAAATTCTTAGCCTTTCATTATTTTTATATTTTGCTCACATTCATATTTTCAACCTGTGACAACCTATTCATGTTTAGTCAACAATACAGATAGTTGTTGCCAGGTTGAGGTCAAGTAGCTGTCAACTCTATGGGAACAATTATATATAAAGTAACAATCACACATCTAAACTAAGCCAAACCAAACCAAACCAAACCAAACCAAACCAAACCAAACCAAAAAACCTCTTATTTTTCCCTAAAAATGTTTCCAAAACTTAAACTTAGTAAAATAGTACCCTTAAAATGGAAATGGGTAAAGAACACATGAGTCATATACAAGTTAGGAATACAGTTGAATGCCCATAATTATGAAAGGTAAAGTTAAAATTAAGAATAAACCAATGTGATTAATGTGACTTCCTGTGTGAGATGTGAGTTTTGGCTTTGATCTTAATTCATTGGCAATAGCAAATCTCTGATACATCTCAGGGATTATTTTTGTTGGAGTGACATTTTATTTGTAGTGGGTGCCCTTCTAGGACACGCAGAAGGCATGTGCTTGGCTATTTGTGTTCCTCTTTTTCTATTTCAATGACAGTGCCTCAATAATCTGTGCTAGAAAGAGGAGAGTGAGAAATTTTCCCCCTTGATGTCCCTGCTGTTAATTGCCTTTATATTCTCTGGACCCGGTAGGTATTTAAATCTAACAATTTTTTCCCCTGTTGTTTTGTGGTTACTTCAGAGACTAGTGATCTCCTTAGCTAACACCATGTTGTCCCCCAACCCTACCACCCTAGTCAGTGGAACCTTTTTACCTGTAGCTGTCTTAATGCAGATAATATGGTCGTTCTCTTCTTGATCTTTTCTTACTGTTTCATCCTAAGGAAGTTGGTAGTCCTCTTCAGCATTCATTGGCTAAGGTCTCATCAAACATGAGGAAGACCCAATGAAACAAGATTTAAAATGACCTCATGCCAACTGCCGTGTAGCAGCCACGTATTGACTGCCTCTTCTAGTTCCTGTCAGCAACTCCAGTCTGTTTCTTGCATGTTGTATTTCTAGGCCATGGTGACTTCCATAATACAGGAGTCACATGTAAGCTTCCCAAATGGTTCCTATTAAAACACCCATCATTCAAGCAAACAAACAAGAAAAAATAAAAACAACCAATGGGACTGAACAATGGAACGAGAGAGGAGGAGGGGGAAGGAGGGGGGGGAGGTGAAGAGCACAAAAGATCAGGATGGTTAACAGGTGTTAGCGAAGTGGGAAAGCCCCAGGGTACACAATAATGCAATCATGTAATATAAATATAAATGCATATATATGCAAATTTAAAAATTTTTAATTAAATTAAAAAAATAAAACACCCTTCACTAATTTTGAAGTGAGAATAGATACCCCCAGGCCCTTTCCCAGGGGTAAAGTACAGCATTCTCCAAGCAATCTTCCTCACAAATTCTTTTCTCAATTGCATTTCTCTTATCTCAGACTTTATTTTTACTGTTCTCGGTGAGGCATCTTTATCCTCAAATTCTTGGATGCCAACTTTGAAACTTTGCCTTAAGTCTGTTGCTCTAAGAAAAATATTTCCATTTTGATATCCTGTTCTATGTGCAAGAAATAGACCAAGCTCTCTGAGGATCGTGGGTACTGTAAGGCCTAGCAGGGAATTCCTCCCAGGGAAAAAGTCTGCTTTAAAGATTTTTCTATTTCATAGGCTCTGCCCTGATTGGTGATACTTGCTAAATGGTTTGAAAGCCACTCTACTACCATAGTAGGTGATTGGATTTTTTGATTAGACTGAGAAAATGCTTTTCTTTGATCAAAATATCAAGGGTAAATTGGGTCCCAGCAGCGGAAGCATTTTCTCTTGATTGTGGTCTTTTGTGTTTTGACTGGGGTGCTATTGTGTCTTCCTTTGGATTTCTAAGACATAACAAGTGGAGAAATCTGAACTTACCAATCATCTAGACTGGTGAGTTTCAGAAAGCAGTTCAGTTGCTTTGACTTCGAGCTCCTCATCCCTTTACCTGCATTCCTTGGGTCAAACTGACTTTTGCAAGCACCCTTTCCTCTCTAGGTGAGGGGTCATTACATGCTTGGAACTCCAGGCTGTGGTTTGGGTGTTTTGTTAGGTCTGTACAGTGCAAGTCATCTAGGCTTGTTTGTCTTAACTTAGATGATCCCTGGCCTGCTCACTAACTGTACTAGCCTGCCGGCCTGAGAGTTCTACACTTTTTGGATCATCGAGAACAACTTCCATACTCATTAAGTTAAGTCGTCTAAAACAAACCTATAGGCCTTGGTATAATTGGGAGATGAGACAAAGATTTGCTTGCTATTTCTTTTCTTTATCAATGGTTGGTTTGTTGTTGGGGAGAAGTGTTGGGAAAAGACCAAAAAGATAGGGAGGGAACATTGAGTGTATCTTTATATCTTGCTGAATGGAACAATGGTTGACCAGAGAAGTGGAGACAAAAGATGGATATTTATTAGGAACCTCCTTGCCACTCCCCCCCCAAAAAGAAGAGATAATTTGATATTTACTCAGATATTCCTATTCCCCTCTACCATTTCACCAAGAGTTCTTTGAAACTTAAATTAAGAAATCAGAAAAGCAAGCAAGGGATAAAAACATGGATTTCTTGTCAATGGGGCTTTAATGGAATAAAAAAATGACATTGTGAAGATGTATCTTTAATTACCTCTTAAACTTCTAAGGAGTAGAACCATGGCAGAACCCAAATTCCACCAATGAGCCATAGCGCCCTGACGTGGAATGTCCCATCCAG
Organism: Uropsilus gracilis; assembly: GCA_004024945.1. Lineage (NCBI taxonomy): Eukaryota > Metazoa > Chordata > Mammalia > Eulipotyphla > Talpidae > Uropsilus > Uropsilus gracilis. The sequence continues at coordinate 107,444 of PVHY01001901.1, read as the reverse complement.
CTTGGTGGGGTACTCTTTGAACTAGAAAGTATCGTTTATGACTCTGTCTTCCTGTGAAGAAGGTGGGTGTACTGCAGCCCACCTTGTGCAGTCTTAATAACAAGAACACTCTCGTTTTTGCACATGTGGGTCTGGCGGCGTCTCAGAAGATGCTGCCAACCCTCCCTGCACACTCCAATTAGCCAGAAGACTTAAAGACGATGCCATCAATGGTTGTACTATTACCAGTCCACCTGGGAGGAACAGCTGTTGTTACTGATCAACATGGCATCAAACCACAGACAGCCCATCTGTTCTAACTGGGTGAGCCCAGTTAGAATGGTAAGAACCACCGGTGTCTGTGTTCATTCTCCTTGCAAACCCCAAAATCTTTTGGAACGTGGGTTCTGGTGACAAGGCCACCAAAGGAAGCAGTTACACTTATGCTGGTCCCTAGTCTTATGCCCTTTCTGGGATGTGCAGGAAGTTCATTGTTTTCTGCCTGTGTTTCCCCCATCCCCTACTCATGTCAGCTAGAGATGAGGAAGTTCATTCTTTCTCTAATGAGAAAGGTTCCCTTTCTCCAGGATAATGCACATGCTCAGTGCTGTGATACCTGTTAAAACCCACTATTTGCCGTGTGTTCTAATGGGAAGTGAACAGAGCTGACTTTGTTTTCCTCATGTGTTTAGCTAATACCATGGAGAACAATAACAATCAGCACTCACGCACAGGGACGTTAGGGCCCAAGTTCGAGCAAGTGGTTGAGGCAGACTTGACTCCAACCTTGTTCCTAATCACCACTGTCCGCACAAAGGAATGAGGTCGGATTCAAATGAGATCGCATTTGAAAGTTAAGCTCAAAATTTATCTTCCTCCTTGAGTTCCTTAGGTGCAAAGGTTGTGGTTATGGACCCTTCTCTGCGGGTTGCTATCTCCTTCAGTAGGCAGTGGATGTGTGAGAAAGAACATCAGCTAGACCTGTTCTGATCGTGTCAAGTGTGGTAGTTGTGTGTTAGTTTTCTCTGGCTGTGTAGCAAATTACCACTGGGGCTTGGGTGTCAAGTAAAGCCAGCTTGTTATCTCACAGTTCCAGGAGTCACGAGTCCAGCCCAGATCAGCTGGGTCCTCTGCTCAAAGTCATGGAGGCTTCAGTCCAGGTTCTTCTGAGGCTTAGCTTGTCTTCCCAGCCCACTGCTTGTTGGCAGCATCTTTTCTTTGACATTGTTGTTTCCTCACTAGCTCTTGGCCACCCTCAGCTCCCAGAGCCTCTTGCAGTTCCTTATCAAGTGACTCAAGCAGGCAGCTTGCAACGCAGAGGTTTGCTTTCTTCCAAACAGCAATGGTGTGTTGCTCTCAATGCTGATGTCTCTCTGCTTGACTGAAATAACCCTGTATCAGAACTCCAAAGCTACCCCCTTAATAGTTACAAGTCCTTAAGAAAGTCACCTGGCTTCTCTGAGATCTGTGACATGGGAATGATTTGCACTTCCCTTAAGGAACAATCAGTACTAATTGAAAGCATTATAGGGCATTTCACTCATCACAGTTACCAGATAATATGGCCATCATGCATAGGATTCGCCCATAGCCGAGGGGAGGGAATTAACATAAACTGTGTATACCTGGGTGGGAAATCTGGAGGGGCAGCTTAGAATTCTTCCCACTCCCATCCTGGTGGTTTTGAAGCCCCTGGGGTTCTCAGCAGTATGACTGAGGTAAACTGTGAGAGGATTGTGGAGTGGGCTACTGAAGAATCTATGCCACCAATGCATATTTCTGTGCTATTCTGGTTAATGTTGCAGAATCTGAAGACTTTCTGTTTAGGGGTTCTTAAAGCTTAGCTGCTATGGGAATAATCAAGGCCACTGAATAGCCAGGTGGTGAGAGCATCGCCAAGGCTATTCGTGAACATGACCCTGCTGAAAGTCTCTGAGCAGCCTATGCAGGCTCCAGGCTTCTCCCTGTTTCCCAGATTTACCTCTGCAAACCCACATAGAGTGCTATGGGGAAAACATATCTTATCCAGAGCAGGATTGTTCTTTGAGAGAATAAAATTACTGCCTTTGTCCCCCTGACCCTTCAGCAATTGTTTCTTTCCGCTTGGTGTGGGCACAGTCTGTGTGGGAAGGTGCTAGTTTAATTTCTCTCTTGCCCTCTTCCTGGGGGTAATTTAAATCTCAAAATCAATTCAGTTGGGAATGACAGTGGAGGAGCTGCAGGGTCAGTTTATTTGAGGAGGGATATGCTGTCTGGATGTCCCAGTGAGTCATGGGGCTCAAATACTGCAAAAAGCAGCCATGTCCTCTACAGACTGGGGGTTCAGTTGGGAAGCTGAATATCTGCACATTGATAAACTCCATGGCTTAGGGGTACTGGTGGGTCATAAAAACATTTTATTTAGATGTGGTTTGGACTCTTAGAACTTCATGTATTGAAATAATCTTTTATTTTTGTTTTTATTTGCAAAGTGCTATCTGTTCAGGTCAGCATTTGTGACTCTGATTTCATGAAGATTTAAAAACAATTACTACAACTCATGGTGAAGAAGTGGGTAAATTGATGTGAAGTATTCCAGTTGGTCTTAAATATTTGTATTAAGAACTAGATCCTCTCAGGTTCTAGGTTGAAGGCAGTGGTCTAGCAGAAATATTTCGTGATATACTGAGAGCATCCATACATTTAAAAAATTAAGAATGTATTAGAGGTTTGTTGCAAAAAATTGGAAAAATAGAAGAAAGAAGAAAGTTAATAAGTTCCCATAATTCCAAATAGCTATTGAACCCAAATGCCCCCCAACAGATGAATGGTTCACAAAGTTGTGGTATATGTACACAATGGAATACTATTCATTAATCAAAAAAGATAAACTTATGTCAATTTGCAGCAATATGGATGGAGCTAGAAGGAATCATGTTAGCAGAAATAAGCCAAAAAGAAAAAGAGAATACTGAATGGTCTCACTTATATGAGGGATACAGGGAAAACAAAAAAAGGAAACAGATGAGAAAAATTAATTCTGTCAACAGAACTGAAGCATAGAGCAAATGATGATGAGGAGGGTAAAATTGGGGGAGGGATGGACTTAATAGGAGATTAAGATGGTTCATGGGTTGTAAGGTGATGGGAGAACATTGGGATAAACAATGATGTAATGTATATATGTGTATGTGTGCGTGTATGTGTGCAATCAATTAAAAGAATTAAGAAAAAAAATAACTGTTGATAATTTACCATACATACGAATATTACACACATGTGTGCATGTGCACATGCAATCAATTTGGTTACCTCATTTTGAAAACACTGCCTTTCAAAATGTATTTTGAAAAACTTTGCCTTCATCTTAAAAAGTATATTTTCAGATTTTAGTAAACTAGATATTCTTCTATGGTGTAGTAGTGTGCTGGTTAAGAGTGTGGAGTCTAGAATCAAAAGATCAGACTGAATTTGAAAACCAACTCAGCACTTTCTAACTTGGTGGCTTTGGGCAAATTATTTAACATCTATGCCTAAGGCATAGAAGATGCTAGTAGGACATCAGCAGATTATAGTAAAAATTAAATGAGCTAATATAACTATAAGATGCTTAGATAGATTCTGCCACATGGTAAGTGCTTTATTGATGGTTGCCTAGAATTCCATTTCTTTGTGAACCATAATTTATTTAACACATCATTGATGACTTGATATTTGTTTTCAATTTTTTATGACTACATGTTGTGAAACCCTTATATATCCATTTTTTGTGGGTGCCTATTTTTAAACCATTCTTTAAATGATTTTGTAGAAAAGTTTCTAGGACAAAATATAAAAATCTTTTAAAGCTTTATTTTATTTGTAGACAAATTTATCTTCTAAAAGGTTGTGTCAATTTACATGTCCACATGATGTACTGAATGTGTATCTCTTCGCAGCTTCACTTGCTTGGACAAAAATACTATGCCATTTTGATAGGCTTTGATGACAAATGAGGCAAATATTTATCCATTTGTCTATTTGCTCTTTAAATTTATTTTTTATAGATGATTGCTTTTTGATCTTATTTCTACATTTCTCTTTTTTTTTAAAGTGACCATACGTACATCTTCTCTATGGAAGATGTATTGAACGTGTTCAGCGATGATGAAGATACAGATCATGAAGACAGTGGCAAAGGCAGAGGTAGCAGCCTTACATGGTTAAGATACCCTACAAGGCTGGCCCATCTCCGATCTTCCATCGGAGATGTTTTGTCGTTGTCTCTGTGTTCTTCAGATTCTTTACTATTATAATTTCTTGGTTATGTTTCTATAGCAACTGTATAAATATGTGGTATAAATAACATATCGTGAGATCCTTCACTGCTGGAAATGTAACCGAGAACCCAACCACATCTGCCTCTGCACCTTTGCAGAATATTTCCAATTGATAAGCTTTCGTGAACGAAATTTCATTAGTGACAGTTTTCATCTTGGCTTCATGGTAAATATTATGACTACCTGGGAGAGAATCTTTTGGTTTATTAACGAGCTAAGTAGTCACCTAATGAGAAACTGTCAGTAATCTGTGAGCATGTGGAAGAATATTTATTTTTAAAGACCTGATGTGCAACCTGCCTCAGAGACAAGCACTGATTCATTGTTTTAATTAGTTCCTGAATTCTGTTTTCCCCCGGGCTGCGAAGACCTCTGACTACTGGGCCAGAGTGACAGAGAACATCAACAACAGTTGATATTTTGAAATTTTGCCTCTGATTTTCTCCATGCAAATCTTATCTCATGGCAGGCTAAAACAAATGTGATAAAAATGTAAACTTTGCACAGCACGTAAACTTTGGAAGATGTAGGGGGTATGTTCTGTTCTGGAAAATATCCCAAGATAAATGGGTAGAAGTTCAACATTTTCTGTTAGTGTCAGGAAGAACACTTTCTATTTATTTATTTATTTATTTAAATCACAGCAAACATCCACCCATAGTGTGGCTCACTTTTTTGAAGCATTTACTGGGATTCTTCCAGCTGAGATCAGGGAATCAAAAGCAGAGTTTTCTGAAGTTGAGATGTAAAGGAGGGGCCCTGTTGCTGAACAGGACCCTGGACTAGATAACTTTTAAGATTTTTTTCAGCTCTGAAAATTTATAATTATGCAGATTAAAAAAAAAAGTCATGTGCCAGTATCTCAGGGAGTAAACTTATAGAAAAAGAAAGTCAAATAGTAGTTGTAACGGATTGAAGGAGGAAGAAAAGGGCATGGAATTTCAGATTGGCAAAATCAAAAGTTTCTGGATTTTGCGGACTCATGGCAATGTGAATACATGCTACTAAACTGTCCACTTGAAAATGGTTAAAATGATCAATTTTATGGTCTGTGTTTTTGCCACAGTAAAAACAAAGCAAAATGAACAAAAAGTAAACTAACGTACACTTACCATGAGTCCATCCCTAAGCCAGGCACTGTCAGGGATATACAAGTTCCAGCTTTCAGTTGGCTCATAGTCTGATTTTGCTACAAGAATCCAAATACCTAATAAGCAGGAGCCCTGGCTGACGTCAGCCAGTTGTGTCTTCATCAGTGCCTTGTGGTCTTGCAGTAGAACTGTGAGAAATCCGCAGGTGCATGAGCATCCTTCTCTTTCCAGTCTCCTGCTAGACTCCAATCCACTGACACACTGGTGGATTCACCTGGGAAATTCTGAGTGGGGCAGAGGAAGGGGAGTGGAAGGTGAGTGTGGAATTGTGAGAGGACAGGCATAGGTCTCCTCTGGTCCTATGTCACCTTGGCCGCCAACCTGTCTTCCCACATAAACTTGACAAAGCAAAAACGTGCTACTTCAGCTCCTGCAGTTGTCCCTTTCACAACTGAACATGTGCCCGCACTTTTTCTGATAAGTGAGATAAGAAGTTTGGTCAGTCAGTGCATCCAACTTTGGGTGAAATTACAGGTTTTCATAGGTTTGTGAAAACCATATTTATTTTATAACATAAAAACTAAATTGTAATGTTATCTATCAAGTTCCTTATATGACATAGTAGGGGAAGAGAAAAAGAGGGAGGTGATTTCTGTTGCACTTATTTGCATAAAAAGTGAGATTGGATATATGCATAGTGGCTATCTTCCTCTTTTCTGTAACTGATCACGAGACCTAGTTGTTATATAAACACACATAGACAGATGTAGATACAGGATCTCTCTATATATAGATGTGTATGGATAGATGCATTTCCTTCTTTTCTTATCCAATCCAATTGGTTTATGAGTCTTGTTTCTTTTCCTTTAAGCCCTTTGGTTTATGAGGACTCTTTTTCTGGAAGATTGACACATCCTTATTTCTGGAGCATCTGTGTCCTTACTCATTTCTTCTTTGCTGGCTGGGTCAGATCTAATAACTTTAATACTGCACATAGAAGTAATAAATGAACCCCCCTGAGAATCCTCTGGATTATAGAATTCTCCTTTATGTCTCCATTGTTTGGTAGTAATTCTATTTCGTTTGTTTGGTTTTTTATTAAATTTGTCATTTGAGACCAATCACCCAGTAAATACAATGAAACCTTTCTTTCTCTATTGATTCAATGACTCAAGGATTCTAAAATGACCTGAAGCAGTCTCAGATTTGAATTCGGTAGAGCCATTCTTGTGTCAGTGGTGGTAATATTTTTCTTTGGAAACTTTAAGCTAAGTAGTTCCAAGTTGCAGGAAAGGAATCAAAATTTTGCAGATTTAAATTATTAGGTATAATAGTAAGAGCAGACCCTATAACTTTAACCCTTCTCGGTTTCCAAGCCCATGTTTTCTAGTTAAGGAAAAAATAACTCTCTCTCTCTCTCTTTCTCTTATCTGCCATTGATTTAAAGCACACACTAAATCCTGTGTGATGGAACCGTAAACTTTCAAGGCTGTAGCTCCCAGTTGTTGGGATAATTGAGGCTTCAGTAGGTAATTTCACCTTCTTATCAGGCCAGTTGCTTTGGGATGATGGGCTATGTGGTATGACCAGAGAATTTCATGGTCATAATTGGTTGCTGCACCCATCTTGCTAAGAAAAATATACTTTCTATAAACAATGTTGTAAGGAGTTTGAAAGCAGTAAGACAACTAAGTATGTGGATGTGAGTGTTTGCATAAAACAAATTCAAATGCTTATACCAGGGGAAACCAATCTTCATTCCATCTATAATGGAAGGGATCAGTGAAATCCAGCTACCATTAGAAGGCTAGCAGGCCCATCTGGGTTTTGGGTTGGCTCCTGCAATTGACAGGTTGAACACTCAGTAGTGTTGACAGCATTGCTTTGGTGAATCGATGCATAGTCTTCTTTGTTGATGTCACTTTAAAGATAACGCCATGAAGAAAGCACTGGGATGACTAGAACAAAAGACTGCAGTCCTAGAATGAAATTAAATTCTGGAATTATCCTGCTCACCGGATTATTGAGAGCGTTCTCGTTTGTATGCACCTGGGATACATTATAGAATAGCCTGTCCTCCCCTTTACATTATTCCCCAGTCCTCTTTTTCTTTTTTAACCAACTTTTCAATTTTATTCTTTCTAATTATTTGACCATTGACTACTACCTGTGAATTAGTATAGGTTTATACTTCTGGCCACTTTTAGTGAGGACAAAGTGAAAATCCAGATATATTGCAAAATTCTACCAATTGGGAAGATTTTCTTCCCACATTGTTTTTCAGGGAACCCCTGAAATGGAGTTAAAGCCAGCAACAGCTGACTTTAAACTAGTGCTGATATAAAATGCAGAGTCATCTGTAAAACATACCTGGGTCTTCTACATTCAGCTGATTACAAGGAACTTCTCAGGACACCTTGGCTATGGATTGAGAGAAGGAAAGCCAAACAGCAGGAGTAGGTGGCCTTAGGAATCTGAAGGACTTACTCATGCAACCTATGGTACCTTTAAGATCTACTACAGACTCATTTGTTATGTCAATACAATTCCTTTGACAACACCATTGAATTGTTCTCCACCAACAAGCTTATAATATCTGTCTTGTATTTCTTTTTGTAATGCTAACAATTGTAAATATTCAATGATTCATTTATTTATTTATTTGTGTTTGTAAAATGGTGATATGCTAACTTAATTTTTTAACAATTTATTTTTCTACTTTATTTTTTATTATCTATTACATTTTTTCTTACATTGTGTAGGTCTAGCTTTAGTCTTATTTTAGACTATTTTTATTCATCATGTGAAATACTTTTGTGAAGAATTGCGTCCCTTTATGTCTGATTTGGTCACCCAGTGATATACAGTTCATATAAGACAGACAAGATACATGTTTGGTTCTTCTTTATTTGCTGGGCTTCAAATTAAAAGCTTGGTTACCTTTCATCTTCCAGTGCTATATATACAAATATGACCTTGTGGATGCAAGCATATTTAATGAGCTCCATTTAATTGCAATTATTATTTTTTGAAAACTCAAAGCCCAGGGCAAGCCTCTTAAGGTTGGATCCTGTTAACTTTTCCTGAAAGTCCTTTGTAGATATAAAATTGAACAGACAGAAAACTCCAGAGCTACTCCTCTAGATCAGCCTTTTTTCCCATTCATTTATGGCCCTAACTGATCAGGGAATTTATTTTGAAGATCAGGGCACACCCTCTATAGAAAGGGAATACACCAATTTCTGTTTACAAATACTCCTGGCTTTGTGTTTAAAAACCAGAGTGCTGGCTTCCTGTCAGGCTGTTCTCCTCTGGAAATGAGATTGCTCTGTCAGTGTTGTCCACATTTTCCGGAAAGATTTGATATTAATAGTTTTCTCTACAGTGACTTATTCTTCTCTGAAGCATGTGCTCTTGTCTAGTCAAGTATCTGGCATAAAACTGAAAACAGTTATCCCCTATCTTTTAATTTTTTTTCTCCCTGAAATTCTCTATGTGATGCAGTAAATAGAAATTAATCTTTGGGAAATGTAATTAATCTTATTAAATGTGAGATGGCCTTGAGCTTCTTTGTGTCTGAATAAGGACTTGCATTAGAATGAGCTGTGGCTTCAATGGGATGTAATTTTCCATCCTTAAAGGGAACTTATTGCTTCTGTCCCCTCTTGGAAATCTGCTTTCTTTCCCTTTAGCTCAAATGCTGTGTTTTCATCTTTTCAGGCTTGGGCAGTTCTGAACACTTTAACTCTCTCATTTCTGTTGCTGTGATGGTAGTTTTTGGCACTAGGGCTGCTGTGAGAATGTTTATGATGAAAAATTGACAGAAGAAATAACATTTGATCCAGCATATAAAACAGAACCACCCACAAGAGACAATAAAAATGGCTTTGAGAAGCTTATCATGGTACTGTCTATGACAGTTGTCTATGGTTTATGTCATTCATGTTTGCAGAACGGCTCATATGGGTTCATACTAATGGGTGCTTTATTGTAGGAGAGTTTTCTGTAAAGAATCATCAGATTCTCCAGGTATTAGTCTAGCCTGGTCTTCAAGGCCCTCCATAGTCTTATTGCTGCCCTTCTCAGGAAGCCTTGGTGACTCCTTACTGCCTCGTGAACTGAGTTTGCACTTTTCACTGTGGTTCCAGTTTGCTGCTTCTTCAAGCTTGTCTATGGGTCCTTCCTGTGGACTCCTTTACCGACCACTTGCGCTAAATTGCTTCCACTTCCCTGCCTTTCCTACTTTGCCCTTGGACTTCCATTTGGAATGACCTTTCCATCCTTCTTTGCCTACAGAAATCCTATTATTATTTTAAGATCAATTTGAAATTCTGCTCCCTTTTAAAATTTCTTCCAGATTCTTCTAAGGGATGACTTTATGACTCTCTTGAACCTCCAGCAATATGTTCATAGAGATTCACAAATTTGTTCATAAGCAGTTGCTTTGTGTTATGCATTTATCTAATACAACCATTTTAGCTATAAATAGGATGACTCTATATTCATATGCTGTTTCAGTGATTGTGGGACACTCCTAGTTGTCCCAAGTATCCTGTCTGCTTAGCAACCCTTCTCATTCTCAAAAGTATCTTGGTTTGAACAATCCATTAAGTGGTCACCCCTGGAATAAGTAACTGGAGAATTTGGCATCACACTCATGCTCGAATCTCTGATGTAACCCACATGTGATGGGCAAGGAAGTTTCCAGAAGGTGAGACTTCCTTGGCTGGGACATGCACTCTTTGCGGAGGTCCTCAAGAAATGCTGGGGAGATTCATACTGGCGCTTCCCAGAGCTGGTCTTCCTAGTGGCACTGCCCAGAAGCTATAGCTTTCCCATCAGAAAGCTGAGTTCCCTGTGGATTTAATAAACAATCCCTCCCAGAGAGATGCACTGTGGGCATTGTTTCTTGCTCAGCAGTCAGCGCTGTCAGAGCTTCAAAGGAAAATACAGAGGCATTGTGTGCAATATTTAGTACCCATGTGAAAAGGGCTGTCTTTACTTATTTTTAAAATTCCTTTGTATTTAAAAAGTTAACCTGCAGAAAAGTTGATAAAATAATCCATAGTCACAGTTCCTTCGTTTTGCTGCACATATTTTCTCTTTTGCTCACAGGACTGATAGGCACCATAGCTTACACCTGTGTTTCAGTAGGATTTGTGTACGAATGCTCATCTCTTTACCTATGCCACCTGCGTAGAGGTTAGGAACATTATGATAATTCCTCCCATATGCTGACATGTACTACTCCAAAGAATGGGGACATCCTGTTACATGATCACAGAATCATTATTACACCTAATAATGAACAGTAATTTCATAGAATCATCTAACATAAGGCTCATATTCAAATTTCCTCAGTTTTTGAATCCAGAATCCATTTGATCCATTATGTCTCTTTCATCTATTTTAATCTTGCACAGTCTTTCTGCCTGTTTCTGTTATAATCTCTGTGTGTGAGCAACTCATTATTCACACACAATGTTTGACATCTTCCTCCCTTCCTTACTCCAAATGAATTTTGGAATTCCTTGCTCCAAAAAGAATTTTGGCTTTACTCAATTCCAAGCTCCTCTCCCAAAATGTTCCATCTTTGCCAGAGCAGCTCCCTGCTTTTGTAATTCAAAAGTGAGGAATCTTGAGCAGGGTAAAGGAGAGGTGGAGAGGTGTGTGCTGAGGAAGTTGGTTCTGGGGCTCTAGCAAGGCCACTATTCTTCTCTAGGGACCACTGCAACCCTGTGGCTCTGCAGTGTGAGGGCTTAGAGAGGGAAGTGGAAAGACCTCTTAACAAGTATTGCTGTGAGTATGCATTGGATTTTTATTTGTGTTCTTCTAGAACCAGTACAAATTATGTTTGTGCATTAGTTACTTTTAGAGTATGTCTCCTTGAAACTTGTGAAAGTTGTGAAAGTTGTGAAAATTCCCTGAGATGAAGTCCTCATGGGAAACCAACATTTGTTCTGATCACCCATATTCTTTTCAAAAAAACACTAACACCCATGGAGAGAGAAAACTCTCTTGTGGTTATAATCATAAATTGTAGGATATCCTGCAAGGATTTTAGCAGGTTATAGAGCTTTATCATCCAGATTAGGACACTTTTGAAAGTGAAATATAATTTCACCACAATTTATTTTGTCCAAATGGATAAAATTATAATATGGTACATAGAATATAGAAAACTGTAAAGGAGAGAGTATGTGCATGCCCATTCTTGTATGTAATTATTTGATATAACCATATGAACTGGCCCCACAGAAGCAGCAATTAACTGAAGATGTTAAAGGTGGGAGGACTTTGCAGTTTTCCAGTAAACAGTCAATGAAGACATAGAAGGTGATGGCGATGGGGGTGGAGACCAGGAAGCAAAGAGGCTGAGTAGGCACAATTTATAGAATTTGCTTATTGATGCAAGGAGGGAGCGGGGTTTATTAAATGTTAATTCAGGTTCCTGACTTGTTCAATGAGTGAAAAGGGATAACAAAGAGGGAGACCAGTATGGACAATGGATGATGAGTTAAATTGTCCCTGGGGAGTGCCAAGAACTTGTGGGCAATCTGGCCTGATGATAGCAAAGTAACTGATTAATGTTTTCTGAAGTTGATGAAATTGTCTCTGAATATATTTGCCATGTTAGCGTAGTATTTATGTAGAGAGCTGGAAGCATGCAAACTACTTACAAAGGAATACTTGCATTTTGCAGCTGACAGATTGCTTTATTCTGAATTACTCTTGACAGACTTATTTTTTTTGTGTGTTTGAGAGACATTTGACTTTGTCACAGTTTTGAAAATATGTTATTTCTGGTATGTTTAGCTAGTGACTTTTCAAAAACAGTTAAATATTACAAGTAGGCTTGCTGCATTTTTTTTCCCCATTAAATACACAAGAATAACATCTGGCATTCTTCTTAGTAAGGACGCTGGCAATAAAGCAACAAGGATTAGACTTAACACTTGACAACTCATCCAGTTATAATATTTTCATCTAGAATGAGTCTGAAGATGCCTGAAACAGTCACATCAGGAGCAGTGCTGTGTGATGTTACCAAGGAGTCGCTTAGGAGATTGCCTAATATGGTCGGGCATTCTTGAGATGGGAGGAGCAGCTAGTTGCATGTAGCATCTGGGATGGAAGTGCAGTTATAATACTTCAAGCCCCAGGATCTGAGGAGCGCTCCTTTTTTGTCATTACATTAGAGCCTTGTTAGCTGATAAGGATAATTCTTCCTTCTTTGCTTCATTTTTCAGTGGCAAATAATTGGACTCTGAACTGGAAAGTCCCTTTTCCACTTTGGAAGTCCAATATTCCTGAAGTCAGAAGGAAACTCAATAATCATCTTAATCTACCCCTTTGGCATTGTCGCTGATGAGAAAAATGGGGCTGGAGAAGAGAAGGGATTTGGCTGGTTCATCCAGCTAAATACTGACCCCTGAGAACCAGCAAGGCTCCTCCTTCAGGACTGGCAGGGCAGCAGCCTCCTCCTCCTTCCAGTTATTTGCCAGAAGTTTCATCTTCCTCCATGTTATAAAGCCTCCCACCAATAATCTAACTGCTTTGGAAGAAGAAAAGACAGGTTTTACTCAGAAAACTTATTTTTGTTTTTTCCTAATGGGTTTTCATTTTAGCCCAGCGTGACTCCCCTCTCTTTGGAGAGCGCTTTCTCAGCACAGTGGGACTCGCCTCTAATGGCCAGGGCCACCCAGCTGGATGCCTATATAATGGTGACAGCAAAACCCTTGTGCCTGGAGATGACTTTGTCTCTAAATTCAGGACAGGGCCAATGCTGCAAACTGTTCAGCTCCACTGCCTGTCTTTCTGGGAACTCGCTTAGAGTAAGCATTTGGCAAATGGAACTTTCCAAAAGATCCTTGAAATTGGACATTTCTCATCTTCATCCTAGGACTGAGCTTCCCGGAGTGCCATGGGACTTTGCTGCCACTGGAGGGCATATGGCAGTGGACACGGTGGTGCTTGGAGAGTGGTCCAGTTCAGGGAAGAATAGGAAGTTTAAGAAGGAATTGAGAATGCTCAGTTTGGTGAGAAAGGGACTCTGGAGCCTTGGTTTCAGGATGTATCATGTCTACTCGGTCCTAGCTTCCTCTCCATGTTTTTCCCCAACTCAAAATGATCTTTCTAGTTTGGATATAAGGTGGGAGTGGGGGTCCGTTGCTCTGACTCATGATATTATCTGCATGCTGCAGTTTGAGCAGCCTTTCCTTTGCTCTTTCTGGGACATCTCTTCTGTGAGGTGGTGGACACTGCAGGATTCTCCTTTTGGAGGAGGAGAGGGTCTGAGGGCATAGGGTGAGGAGGAACAAAGATGATCCCTCTTTATTTGCAAGAGCTTACTTAAAAAGGGAACTGTGAGTGTGGTATTCTCAACCTGAGTTGCTTCCAAGGAGAGTAAATGAGTCCTGCTTTCTGAGCTAAACATAGTGAAGGAGGAGACACTGCATTCTGGTGGAGTTTCCACAAATCTTTGGGGGTACATGACTATTCTTCTTGCAAGTATATAGCAGGGGTATAATTCTATACTCAAATCGCCATAGAATCTTGGAGTTCTGTGAGAAAGAGAGATCTGTGTTGAGTATTCTCTGTCTTGCAGATCCAAGCTGTTCTGGGTCCCAAGAGGTCAGGCTCCATGGATGAGACTGTCTGACTTCTGTTGGGTTCAGGCAATGGGAGGCACCTGTTTGATCATCCGTTGGTGATTTTTTGAACACTGTCCACACCTTGTAAATAGTCTTCTTTTTCAAAGCTTGTATTTGAGTGTGTAGAGTCTTCTTTGCTGGGATGCTGAACTGACTCAATCTGGCAGTTTTACAGATTTTACATTTTACAGATGAGGAAACTGAGGCAAGAGTGGCCCACTGGCATCCCTTTCTTCCTTTCCCCACCTTTGTTTGATTCTTCACAAACTGAGACCTTGAGTCCTTGGAATGCTGAACTGGCCTTGAAGAAACCTCTGGCACTAGAATCTTCCCTGATTTAATGTGATGACACATTTCTGAATAATTACCACTTTAAGCTGTGATCTTAAAATTGGCATTTGTGTGGTATGGTATTTACAGACCAGAGAATATTAATCAGCCTTCAAAAAGAAAGTAATTTTGTCCTATGCTACAACATGGACGAAACTCAAGAAGGTAATGCTAGGAGAATAGGCCAGGACTGCATGATTTCATTTACCTGAGACATCTAAAGCAGCCAGACTCATAGAAGCAGATAATAGAGAGGGCATGGCCAGTGGTGGGGGGTGGGGTGGGAGGTGAGGAGTTGGGGGGGTAGGGAGGAGTGGGGTGGGGTGGGGTAGAGCAGGTCAAGGGAGCTTGCTGCTCCATGGTGATCAAATGTCAGCGATGCAAGCTGAAAAGTTCTGGACTTCTGCTATGCATTATTGTCCCAATAGCTAACAACTCTCTTTTATGTAGTTAAAATTTTAAGGGTAGATTTCATGTTATTTTTATTTTCACACATGCGTGAAGAGAATGAGAAGCAAAAAAAAAAAAAAAAGTATTTTGATAGGTCAAAGGAGTCCAGAGAAGGCATTAGGGAGAGGAGGCTGCTCTAAGAGAACACTGACTGCAGGAGCATGGCTGGGCGGACGGGAAGTCAGGAAGTGCCTTCTTCCTCCAGGGTGGAAGCACCTGCCGCCTGGGCTGAACTGATTCCCACTGTCCCCTTGGCCTAGTGCCTTTCGTGCACCCATTTCCTATAATTCCCCACTGCAAAGTGTGAGGTGCTAAGACTCTGGTCATGCTTCTAGCCCTATGTAGTGGATGAAGTGTGTGTGTGTGATGAGAGAGAGAGAGAAAGAGAGAGAGAACGATAGCAAAGGAAAGAGATACTGAGAGACAGAGAAAGGGAGACAGATAGAAAAATACAGAGATAATGAGCTTGTATCCTTCCTTTTACTAAAAGGAAGAATCTTCCTTTTGACCTCAGGTTTCATTGATTCTGAGACATGTTTTTTTTTTTTTATTTCACATCTTTATACTCTATTACCAGATATGTCACATTCCCCAAACTGTCTTTTGCTGCAGTTGGTTGGTGGTAGTTGTATGATGGTTATTGTGCCTGTATGAACTTGGCATTCTAGCTGCAGGATAAGACAACCAAAACCCCTTACATTTGACAACCCTCTGAGGAAAGAACATGAATTCCAGGTGCTGGTACCTACTAGTAAGATTTTTTTGCCAAGATATCGGAAGCTTAAAGGAAAATCCCAGATACAATGCATGAGCACCCTTTTAAGAAATGCTGCATCACTGGTGTCATAGAGAACAATATTGTGTGAAAAAAAGTTCATCATTGGACTTTGTGTCAAAGTAGATTCAGAGGAATGGGCTCTGAATATGAACACTTAAACCAGTTTAAACTGGAATACCTGACAATTTACTTCACTTCATTTTCATATTTTCCCCTTAGTGGATATGATAAAACCAATATATGAATAGACCTCTTTCAATATGTCTACAGTAAAAATTCTGAATCTTAGCATTTTATCAGAGTTTAATTTGCAGTCACTTCTTTTCTTACTATTGTATAAAATAACATTGTCTCTTACAGTCAGTGAATCTTATCAATTGATGAAATATGGCAGTGAAATAAGAAGTCTATTAAATTATCAGTATGGAAGACCACATACTGAAATGTGGGTTGGTTAATTCTTCTACTCAAATATTTATTAAACCTTTACTTAGGTCAGGGCTGGTCTAAGTATGAGGATATTGCAGTGAGCAAAACAGACATGACTCCTGGTCTCATAGGGAAGACACGTGACACAGGTATATCCCCACTTTTAAAAAGTCTGCCTTCTACCATGTTGCTTTTACAGAAGACCTGCCCCAATACCTGTTTTCACTAATCAAACCAAACCAAACACAAATGAGGAGAAAAGCATTTCTCTGCAGTGTTTGTTTAGTAACAGCTGCCTCTAGCTATGCA
The DNA here is from genome assembly GCA_004024945.1 of Uropsilus gracilis. Lineage (NCBI taxonomy): Eukaryota > Metazoa > Chordata > Mammalia > Eulipotyphla > Talpidae > Uropsilus > Uropsilus gracilis. The sequence continues at coordinate 91,126 of PVHY01001901.1, read as the reverse complement.
GTGACACTTTCTTTCCCCCAGCAACTACTTTATATAGGCTGTGCATTTATTATAGCACTTCTGCTTTTATTACATGCTTACTGTAAGACACTCCTGCTTTTACTGAATATAGAATTTTTTGTTACTTGGTTTGATTTTGTAGGTTACACTTGGGACTGAGAATGTTAAACAACTTTTTCCTTTATAAATTAATGGTAATTGCTTCTTTTACCTCCTAAAGACTTCATAGGAACTCTGATTTTGGATAGTGGGGAAATAGTCTGCATGGGATAACTACTTGCATGTGTAATGTTATGGAGAAGACATGCAGGCTTCTTTGGGAATGTAAACAGGGGACCTTAAGATGGCAAGGGGAGCTGATGGCCTGACTGAGGAAGTGACATAAGTGGGGAGTGTGAGGACAGGTAGGTGGTGATGGAGGTGGATGGGGAAGAAGGAAGGGAGTCCTGCCAGAGGGAGCTGTTTTGTGAAAGCTGACAAGTGGCTAGGAGTGAGGATCTGCAGGGAGTTCAGTGCAGCTGGAGCTCAGATAATGGAATGGGGACAAGGGAGACTGGAGAAACAGGTGGGCATAGGATGGTGCAGGGCGTAATAGGTATCACAGAAAAGATTTTGGTTTCTATCTAGAGGGCCAGAGGAAGGGATGGAAGGAATTTCTGGCGGTGTGTGGTGAATCTTTCTGGCTACAATGCAAAAGCGGAGTGCTGTGTTTTACAGGCAGGTGACTACATGGATGAAAGCTGGCACAGTCAGAAGATATCCAGTGCAGGTCATAGTCACCACTGCTGACTGTATTCTTCAGATACTCCATCCCTAGATCCTCATAACCTAAGAAAATAACTTTCTTTATTCTTGACAGAGTGACTCTTCTGACTTGAGCCTGCAGTGTGCTTTGAGAACTCGGTCACCAGGTAAATACAGAACAAGTTTTCTCAGTTGTATAAACCACAATTGTCTAAGAGTTCTTAAACTATAAACCTAAATCTTTATAAATCATTGGAATAACTCTATGAGCCAGGTGTTATTTTATTTCTTCTTTTATGTGAGGAAAAAAGGCCCATATAAATTATGATAGCAAATAAAACAAAAAGACAAAAATCTAATTATCTAATAGTAAGTAAATGGTACCGAATAAATTGTGATACATTCATTTAGTGGAGTTAGTTTATCAAGTTAAGAAGTTTTCCTTCTATTCCTAGTTTTCTAAAACTCAATTAGTCCACCTGGATTTTGAATTTCATTGATTGTTTTTCTAAGCTACTGAGATCATCATTGGTTTTTATCCTTCATAGCTTTGTGGTAATTTGCAGGAATCTATTTTTTAATATTAACCAACATTTATTGCTAAGACAAAACAGTTGTTCTGATGCATTATCTTTTCTAGACTTAGCCAGAGTTCATTGGCTAAATTTTAGTCATAAGTGAGATGGGTGAAATTGTTTTTTCTTGGGAGATTACATGCCAGGAAAGATTTTCAGCATCTTGGGATTGCCTGATGCTTAATATGTGTGGTAGGAATTGGCAGTAGAACAATTTAGGCCTGGGGTTTCCTTTGAGACAAGTGTTTTAGTCATGATTTAACCTTGGATTAATATAAATTTTCTAGTTCTTCTAATACTTAGTTGGTAAGTTTTGTTTTCGGTTAAATATGCACATTTCCTTTGGATATATATGAGAAGGGAAGTTTCTGGGTTGTGGTATTGTTGCGTGTTCAGTTTTTTCAGTTTTCCTAAAGTAGTTATATTAATAACTTTACAGCCAATCAAATTTACAATCAATCAAAAGGTCATGAGCATTGTTCTGACCTTCCCAACATGAACTATTTCCTGTTTTTGTTTGTTTTCTCGTTTGCATCATGCTGGTAGGTGTAAACACCATCATCCTGTAGTTTCCATTGGTATATCTCTACAGACTAATGACAATGCAGTTTTCATATATTAACCATTTGGAGATCTTGTTCTGTAATAAAACAACTTCAAGTCTTTAAAAAAAGTGAAGTCCTTGACTCTTTTGGAAGAAAAAGGGTTTTCTTATTGAATGAAAACATTTATACTAATAAGGTTCTGGATTTGAGGCCTTGATACATAATATGTGGTAAATATCTTCTCCTATTTCTGTGGCTTACCTTTTCGCTCTCTTTTTGTGAACAGAAGATCCTTTAAAATAGTGTAGGTTATCTGTTTTTTTTTTATTAATGTTGTTAACACTTGCATTTATTTAAGAAATTTTAATCTTATTTCAAGATCACAAAAAACTTTTCTGTCTTCTTCCGAAAGCTGTATTCTTTTGCTTTTATATTTGGCACTGTCTTTATTGTGTATGATGGGAATAGAAGATAACATTGAATTTTTCTGAATGAATACACATTTGACCAAGTACTATCTTTTAAAAATTTTTATTTTCATTTATTTTGATTAGACTTACTGATATATATTTAACAAGTCTAAAATTCACTGTCCTCAAATTCATGGCTTGATAAATTTTGACAAATATTTACAGTCATTTAGCCACCACTACCATCAAGAATTAGGATATATTCAACACCAGCAGAAGCGTGCTTCTACAGATCTGCTGTAGAAGATCTCCACTTACCTGCAGCCCTCGTCAACCTCTGCTTTGATTCCTAAGTATTTTTGATTTTTCAGAGTATGTAAATGGAGTCATATAGTAGATATGACTTCTTTCACTTAGTGTAAATTTTTTGAATTCATCTGTCTCGTTGCCTGTCCCTGTAGTTGGTTCCTTTTCTGTTTTGGAATTGAATCCTATGGGCAGATGTTCCACAATTCATTTATCATTCACCTACTGATGAACATGGGTTATTTTGATCTTTATGCTATTGTGGATAAAACAGCTATAGTCATGCACTGAAAAGGCTTTGTTTGGATATGTGTATTCCTTTCTCTTGGGTAAGTTACCAGGAGTAGGATAGGGATTATAGTGTGATATAGCAGATGTAGCAAGTGTATATTTAACATTATTTAAAAATAATCCCTCAAACTGTTTTGAAAATGATCATGCCATTTGCATTTCAATCAGCCCTGTATTAAATTTCACTCCACGGTTTCTCTAGCACTAAATATTATTATTTGGCTTGGTAATTTTAGCCATTTGAGTTGGTATATACTGTGATCTCATTGTAGTTTAACTCATTTCCCTAGTGATTAATCACAAACATCTTTCATGTGCTTCTTTGCCATCTGCCTAGCTTCTGTGGTGAGGTGTCTGTTTAAATCATTGATCCATGTAAAAATTTAGTTATCTATTTTTCTGTTATTGGATTATAATTGATATATTCTTTAACCAAATTATTTATCAAGTATCTACAAATATTTTCTTCATTCTTGGCTTGTGTTTTCATATTTTTAAAAGTGTCATCATCCAGAGTAGAATTTTTAATTTTTACAAAGTTGATTTTATTAGTTTTTCTTTTATAAATGTAGTTTTATGTCTTATCTAAGAAATCTTTGCTGAAACCAAGAAACAAAGATGTTCTTAATTTTATTCTAGAAATATATATTTTTCAGTTTTCTATTTAGTTTGTGATGCATTTTTGAAGTAATTTTTAATGGTATGTGATAAGGGTGAAAGTTCAGTTTTTTAAATATGGATGTCAACATTTTTCAGCACCAGAGTTGAAAAGCTATCTTTGCCCTTTTAATTACCTTGGCACCTCTTTCTATTTCCCTCTGGTATTCTAATTACATGCAGATTAGAAAATTTGATGTTTTCAAAGTCCAGAGCGGTAACACTACACTATGGGGTTGGCAATTTGATGTTTTCCTACAGTTCTTTAAACACTATTAAAACCAATGTATGTTCTCTCTGGATAACAGTTTGGATAATTTTAATTGACCAGTCTTTGGGTTTACTGATTCTTTCCTTAACTGTGCTCTGTGTCCTCACCAGCCTCTCAAAAGATTCTACATTCTTGATAGTGCATTTTAGTTTCTTGAATTTCTGTTTAGCTCTTCCCCATTATTTTCCTACCTCTATTGATTTCCCCTATCTTTTCTTGCATTTTCTTTTCCTTTTAATCATAATTTTTTTTGAATTCTCTGTTTCAACATCTAGATCACTTCTCTGATTAACTGTTGGTTACTTTATCTTGAAAATTAGTTATTTTTCCCTTTTAAAAATGTCTGATCATTTTGGATGAATATTGGACATTTTTGGAAGAACACTAGACAATCCTGTAAGTTTTTAATATTGCTACCTAGAAATCAGCACACTTTTTCTGCAAGGCTGTTGATGTAAGGAGGTGGGCCTATTTAGCAGTAGTTAAATAAGACCTGCAAATAGTAGAGAGTTTGGGTGGGCTCAGGTTCCTGATTGCTATAAATACCATCAGCCCACCAGCCTCCAAGTCCTCCAGAGATGAACTGTGGTTACCTTAGGATTAGTGTGGACTGGTGTACCATGGAACTTATCCCACTGTCTAGCTTCCATCCTCAGCTTTCAAGAAACTGTCCACACCTATCACAAGGAGGAGATTGCTCTCCACGTTTGTGGTCCTCTGCAGTCACTAAACTGTTCTTGCTTGGTGGTCAGTGCAAAGCTGTGGACTGGTGGTAGTGTTCTCAGGTCTTTCGGGGCAGCCTCAGTCTTAAGTAGGGAGTGTATCTAGGCTTTGTCATTGTTCTTGTTTCCTTTCACAGCAGCCAACCTCTGCCTTGTATCTGTGGAGTGTCTTTGGTGTTACAGTTTCTGTCTGTCTCTCAGTGGGAACAGGAGTCTATACAGGGTCCTGGGTCTGAGAGTTTCTTCTTTTTCACATGACTTGTTTCTACCCCTTCCTAAGAATCTTTCTTTGGATGCTGGGAGTAGGAAGGTTTTCAGTTCCTCTCCCAGTGGTTAAAATGTTTTCTTAGTGTGAAGCAAAGTTCTTGGAAGTGGCTGGACTTCTTATCTGAGTCCCACGTAAGGGAGCACTCTTCAGTCTCCAATCTTATTCTTCATTTTTTTTCTGATTACACATTAAAGACTCAGGAAAAGACTGGAGAGGCTCCCTGGGATTCAGGCCTGCCATGGTTGCCTCACTTACCCTTCCACAATTCACTACATTTTTAGCTGTTTTCTTCTTACCTGCTATTATCATGGCCACCTCTTCCTACTGTGTTCAGTGAAAAGTGACAATTTGTGTGTTCCACTTCTCAATAGAGCAGCATAACATTCTGTAAAATTAGTTCAACGAGTTCTCTGATGGACTCTATAGCAGTTATGATTTTTGTTGATTTTACAGGAATTTCTTGTTAGGGTGGAAGTGATATTCTCTGTAGCTATTTGTATTTTAAGAGGATGCACAACTAGGTTTGCAGCTTTTTAAAAGTCATGCTATGGAAGGAAAATTTAGGTTATGAATAAAAGTGCCTACCAGAAATGACTGAAAGCTGCATCAAAAGAAGGCAATGAACTACACTTTCTTCTTTGGGGTTGATGTCCACTAGACTTCCTCTTTTTTCCTTTCATATAGTGGTGGGAAGAGCACAAGAAAACACCTTGAGGCTGAGGGTAAGGGAAAGATGAAGATCACCTCTCCCTGCTATCATTGTCTTCTTGAGAAGGAGATGTGAAAAAGACAAATGAAAACAAGGCAAGAAAGAGACAGCAGAGCAGACACTCTAGAAAAGCTTAAATATACATACATACATACATACATATATATACATATATATACATATATATACATATATATATATATATATATATATATATATATATATAGGCTTTTTGCTTTGTTTTTGTTGAGTTGTGTGAGCTCTTTGTGGATCTTTGTTATCAGACCCTTGTCACTTTTCTGGAGGGCAAAAATTTTCTCCCAGTTGGTTGGGTTTCTTTTTGTTTTGTTTAGTGTCTCTTTTGCTGTACAGAAGCTTTTTAGTTTGATGTAGTTTATGTTTTCCTTCATTTTTTTGCTAGCTGTAGTTGTTTCCAGAAATGGATTTCTGAGGTGAAATTCATGGAGGGTTTTTCCCAGGTGTTCTTTATATATTTTATGGTTTCAGGCTCACATGTGGAAACTTTTGAACTTCTTAGACAAAATATGTGAAATTAACAATTCTAAAGAAGAACTTCTAAGTGTCCCCAGGGCCACGAAGGCCATTGTTGTGATTCCAGACAGATCTTAATGGTTTCACCACCACTTTGGGAAGAGTCATGTTGGCTGTATTTGATCTTCTACACCTCCCCTCTCCTCTCCAAGAGAGGCCTGAGCAGCAGCAGCATCCACACCCCCTGAGAGCTGTTAGAAATGCAAACTCAGACCCCAGCTCAGACCTGATGAATCAGACTCAGCATTTTAACAAGATCCCAGCGGATTTTTTTGCACTTGAATCTTTGAAATGTAATGTCTTATATGCCCACTCTTTCTTTTCTTTTTCCTTTAAAAAAATCCAACTGTGCTTTTAAAGAAGATTAAAATCTTTCAAAGTCAAAATATTGTGAAGGTAACTGTAATCTAAGGATAAACTGAGGTGTACACCACAGAATTAAGGCATGTAAATGACTTTTCTAGTGAAATTATTGAATTAATTGAACAATTATCATTGATATGCATGTTTCAAGCTTCTTACTTTCATCCTTTTTCTTTGAGCTTTGTGTCCTTAGCACTCAAAAACCTTGATTCTTTCTCATGGCTGGGATTTTTTCAGTTGCATCTTTAGATTCTAGTAAGGACCCACCTCTCAGGCAACATTCTTGTTCTCTCAGCTCTTCCATCTTCCCAACTCTGAGTCTGTCGCGATGCAGTGATGGGACTGTATTGCCCCAGTTAGAGTCTCCTCAGCTTTCCATAAGCTCTTTTTTATATTTTTCCCACATCTCAAGTTATCCTTTTTCCTTTGAAATCATAAAACATGCTGACTGCCACTACTGGGTTATAGTGCCTGCTTTCCTATCACTTTCATACCTGGGTGTTCTGAAGCCACCTACCCCCTTAGTGACAGGCATGAAGACCAAGAGTTCTGGCAATACGTTAAGTTGTTTTAACATAGTTTGCCAAACTCGGGACCATCATGTATGTGTTCCAAGCATGTCATGGTTCCCAGCTGAGTCCATCCAGGTGAAGAATTTTCCTGGTTCCCCAGGTCAGTGAATTTTTCTTTGATTTCAGTGGTCACCTTTAGGCTAGGAAATGTGTCTTTGAATTGGACATGTTGCTATTGCAGAAGAAACAGGACCAGGATTCCTAGGGATGGAGAAGTAAATGCAAACAGGCAGAGCTAAATATCAACTTTATTCTCAATCATGCTGGATTGGGGGAGCTTAGATTATGGAAAGGGAGAGCTATAACCTGACCTCCTATTGCTTTTATTACTAAAAAAACTTTTCTTTCATGGAAAAGAAAGCTGCATAGTGCTGAGGACAGAAATAGAAGAGAGTATCCAGACCTCCATCTTCTTCATCTTACTCAGTCTCTCATTGGAGGATGAGTGAAGGGATATTGCTAAGAGTTGAAATCACCTTCTAACTATTTTAGGAAGACAACAATTTTGTATTATATGCCTGGGCAGAATGCTGGGACAGAGGGAGTGATAGTCCCCCTAAAAGTATGTGTATAGTACATATACACAGATATATTATTTACACATATGTACACATACATATTAGATCCATATATGAACATTTTATATACTTATATATAATATACTACTATTTTCTACTTTTATATAAAGTGTATGTGTGTCACATGCACATAATGTCTTTTTTAGGTATTATTCCATATTATGACAATTGTGTTACATATGTTTATATATTTTCCTCAACTTCTGCTGTTGACGACCTTGTACTATGCATGGAGTTCTGTAATGGGAGTTGAGAAAAGGGAGAATTGCTATGTGTTGACGTGCTGAAGCCCTCACAAAGGAGTTGGAGAAAAACTGCTTCTCAATTTTGAAGACTGGGTAGATTGTTCAGGTAGGAAAGAGGGAGAATAGAGATGAACAAACCTCAAGGATGACAGGCTGAGAGCTATTCGGCTGCATCCGAAACTCATCACAGGCTATCCCCAAGACTCCCCTACATTGTCTCAAATAGCAAACAGGCTGTTCCTTGCCTCGGCCAGGCCCAGGAAGGTCTGATGCAGGTGCCGGCTGTCTGCAGCCTACCCTGGTCCTTCACCATCCTGGACACTTGCCCTCCCTGATCCACGATGCCATAACCGGCAGTCCGCTCCCTCCAAGGCTCAGCTCAGGGCTGGGAGCTGACAGCTAATTGTTGTTGCTGATTGCTTTGCTGACAGTGCTTTGTGACTATTTTGGTTTTTCTCCAGCATCCCTTAATTAGAGGAAATGACATAGAGTGCCGTCCAATCAGCCTCTTGTCAGATATTATTACATTTGTAGGAGAGTCAGGCGACATTGGGTTTGTTCCTGCCAAAGTGGTGTAAAGAGCTTGGCCTGTGGCACAGCTGGCTTGGCAGCTCTGTGGCCCCCACTCTGCTTTGAGGCAGGTGCCAGTGGGTGAGGGAAGAGCATTCTGCATTCCCTGTGTGGGCTCTAGGTCTCCAGGATGCCATGGTGGGGCTCTTGCTCTGCTGGAACGTCCTGCCTCGCTGTGGTTGGGGCCTTGCTGGGAAGCCAGTCCTCCTTGGAGAAACACAGACATGACCTGGAAATGGTGAAGTTTTAGACATGGTTTGCCATGTAACATAGTAAGTGAGATCTCACTCTACTGATTTAACAGAAAGTCTTCTGAGTGATAAAATAAACTGAAGAGTTTTATTCACAAGCGTTATTTACAAACTTTATGGTGAACCTTTTTCACAAACTTTACCAGCTGTTTTTCTTTTTTGCTTCTTTTGTTTTAAGTAACGGTCCCTTCTGATGCTGCTCTATTTTGGAATAGCTGTTTATTTGTACATCAGTGATGTATGAAAGTTTTGAAAGTCAGTTTATCTGTGGAATGAATATGGACTCTGCTTCCTTAATTGTTGGTTTTGTTATTAATCCATTGTCATAAGGATTTATTGAGCTTATGTGTGTGTGTGGGGGGGGTATTTTTGAATTTAACAAGGCATCAGGGGACACAGTTCCTGCCCTCAAAAAACTGACCTTCTGGTTGGGAAGTCAATGCTCTTCAGCAGTCCTTCTTTATGACTTGGTTGAAGGCATATATGTGTATATGGTTCTTCTTTAGGAGCAATCAATTTTGAAGGAGGGAACACAGAACTATAGGATAGATCCAGGGTTGGGAAGAAGACAAAGATGAGGGTTCTATGGAGAGACTCAGATTAGAAGGGAAACTAAGGTGTGTGTGTGTTTGTGTGTGTGTGTATGTGTGTGTGGAGGGGAGAGAGGAAGACATTGTGACGATAGAGAACATGGCTAGTGGGCATTGTGGTTGAGAAGAAGCCAAAGACAAGAGAATACCATACCACAATGTCAGCAGAACTGACAAAAGGCAAAGAGATAGAACAAAGTGCCACATGTTTCCTGTGGATCTGTCTTGTCTCCACCACCAAAAAGTAAAACAGGACCAGGTGTGACTTTTCTTTTGTGTCACCTTCAGCTCTTGGGGGATATTCATAGTTCATCTTCCTGTCTATTCACTGAAGAAACTCAGCTCATTCATGAACTGCACAGAAATAATTTGGAAGTAGAAAGCAGTGATCATATATAGAAATGACAATATATAGAAATGACAGAGGTGCTCACTGACTCATGCATTCACTGACATCCTATGTGACTTCAGATATAATCTGATGGTGGCACAAATACACTACACTATGGGCAAGAGGAAGCCTGCATCCTCTGATTATTTGTTCATTATTTTGAGGTAAAAGGACATGTTTGTCTCTAGGGAGATAAATTGGGGAGTCTTGTCAGGCAGATCTTAATGACTCCATGGTAGTAGAATCCCACATACAAGTGCATATGATTACCAGTGCAGCCAAAAATGTCCTTCTTTCCCTCAATCCAACATTTTCCCTTTCACACTTACTGGTTTTTCAGCTGAGGTCATTTGATGGCCCAAGTGGGAAACTAACTTTGACCCCACTGCTGTTCCCATGCTCAATATTCAACTTTCTAGGGTGTTTTTATGTTTCTTTGAAGTGATAGTTATAGATGACATTGACAGTTGAAGTCACAGCAAAACCTAAAGAATAAAATCTTATATTTTGGGGGGGGAAAAAACCCTCAAGGACATCCTGATCCCTACATATTCTGGCATATTTTTATAATTAACTTGCTTTTCTTTGGGCACCATACCCACTGTAAACTCTTTGGGATGAGGTCAAGGGTAACCTTGGTTACATGGTGTAGCCCAGGATTAGGACATGCAGACACACAGTAGGGATCACAGGCTTATGTGTAGCAGAAGTGAGCATGCTGGCTATCTAGTTAGTTCCAACACACCAACAGGGTCTTTAGTACACATTCTGAGGGAGCATTTCGAGTTCCTTAAGCTGAACCCCAGACACAAAGGACCTGACCAGAGCCATGCAGTTGCCATGGTATTCAAGGAGGGCCATTAGGAGCGCATAAACTTCTCCAGACACAGCAAGAGAAGGTAAACTGCTCTGACAGAACATTTTCTACTTTAGGGATTGAGAATAGACACTATATTTATCTGAAGAAGGTTTTGATTTTCAAGACTTCTCTTAAGTGTAATCTTTAATCAGATAGTTGCTGTAAAGGGCTCATGGGTTTATATGCTGTAGTGCTGACTTACAGCAGCTTTCCTTTCATCTCATCTGAAAGCTGCTTTTTGAATAAAATAGAAATGTGGCTAAAAAACCTCTTTTAGAAAAGAGTTGAAGTAACTGAGCTCTCCTGTTTATTCAGGGAGAGTGAAGCAGAAATGGGTCTACCATGAATGAAATGTCAGGCCTCCTTTCTCCACAGACATCTCCCCTCTGACTCAGTTCTTTGATGTTAATCTAATTCTCATTAATTGTGAACCCCAGAGCAACAGAGTTTAGATCTTTGGAAGGACTGCTTTTTATAAAATCTTCTTTTCTGAAACCCCTGCTTAATGGAAAGTCTGCTGAACCACCAGGTTTTCGTTTTAGAGTAAGCAGGCAGAGACTGTTTAAATCATTAATTTCTTGTGCTTGACATTTAACACTTTGCAGTGTTCAAAGTACTTCTATCTATACTCATTATGATTTGAGCTTTGTAACAATCCTTAGGAGACAGAAAAATAGATTTTTTTAAAAAAATTCTCATTTTTTTGAATGAGGGGATTGAGGATAAAGAAGATTCTGTCTGTATTAGAATCATTTCTCTCCAGGAGGTAAACCTAGAAGTCCTAGCTTCTCTTTCTTTTCCTAATTCCCTCTTGAATTGCCCTGTTAGTATGGGCAGTGTGTGAAGATGGCAAGGGAGAAACTCTCTAGCTTGTTTGGTGCTTATTTGCTGAATCATCTGTTTCCCCTTAGCCAGAGATTATATTTTATTTAGGTTTCCCAGTGCCTGGAATATGCTTGGCTCATAGCAGATATTCAATTTTGGTTAGTAATAAGGCCAACATTTTCAACTCTTCTTAATACCTTCTTACACATCCCAATGGCATAGGCAATGTGGACTCAAGGACTTCTATCTGAAATAAATAATGAAAGATAAGGGAATAGTGGGGGAAGTGTGAGGTGAATCCATCAAAATACTGGTGAAAAACATGGAACTGAGTTCTAGGAAAACACAGAAGAAAACTGAAAATATACTCTTGCTTTAAGAAACTTCAAGTCAACTTAGAGAAATAGAATACCACTCTAGAAAAGATAAAGGAAATCATTATTAAACCATCTGTTTAGTTGTTTTCTGCACCACCCCACCCCCAATCTATAGACTGAGGATCTTTATGATCTTCAGTCCCCTCATTCAAAAAAATGGGAATTTAAATTTTGGGGGTGGGGGGAGAAAAATGGACACCACAAAAACACAAAATCTAGATCCCAGGGGGATGGGAAAGTGGAAAAACCCCACTGTTTCTTTCTTTGGTTCTATAATTACCTGTACCTTTTCAAGTGGTTTTAAGCAAGAAACTAAATTCAGCAACTGGTTGACTGGTCGAGGAATGAATCATTCTAATTAACTGGAATAGAAGGTAAACTTTGACAAAGCTTCAATTGGCTCTTTTCTTTAAATAGTCAACTAATTATACTGTAATTTAGCATCAGTAAACAATTGTTTTCATCCTTATCTCCACCAGAGCTAATAGTTTCCAATCCTTTAGGGGATAAACTCTTCAAGGCTTACTGTTCAAACCACTTGCTTAAGTAAAAACTGATGAAATCCTCATTTATGTGGTTTAGGGATCTACCTTTATTTTTTTTAATAAATATTTTATTTTGGAACCATTTTATATTTACAGAAAAGTTGCAAAGGTAGTATAAAGTTCTTATATGGTCTTCCCCTAACTATGCATAAAGTTAACTACTTACATATCCATAATACATTTGTCAAAATTAACAAGTATCACTGTATTATTATTAAGATACAGACATCCAAATATAAAATTTTCCCATTAATTTTCCTTTTTTTCCCTGTTCATTCCAGGATAGTACATTTTGCCCACATGTCTCTCTAGTCTCCTGGGATTTTTTTTTGTGATAGTTCCTTAGTCTGTCCTTGAATCTGCATTTAAAAAAAATATTTCTTTATTTTAATTTTTTTATATTTTAAATTGATTGCACGCGCTCATGCACACACACACACACACACACACACAAACATCACTGTCTACCCTGGGATTCTCCTACACCTTATCACCTGTGAACCATCTTAATGTCTTACAAGAATCTGCATTTTTAATAAGCTCCTTTGATGTTTCTCAGAGACTAGAATTCAATATAAATGCTCATCCCAGCCAGAGATCAGAGATAGACAACACACTGATGAGTACTGAGAAGACAGGCCTGGCCCCCCTCCCCTTGCCTGCACAGTGCCTGTGTCTTCATCGCAAGTCCCTTTTATTCTAGTTAATGACCAGCAGGAAACCCGAGGTACATTCTGGAACATCTGGAAGAGTAAGCAAAGAGCACTATTTACAGATGTGTAGGTAGGATGAGCGAACAAATAAGGGATATTGAGGCAAACACAAACTGTTATCAGTGAAAAACTATTACTCTCATTGGCATGGGTCAAGAGGCCAGGCATGGAGCAGCAGCCAGGGCTGTGTTAGTAGAAGGAGCCACTGTCAGGACTGGAAGGTCACAGCATGCAGAGGACAGGGAGGATAGTCCCAGAGGACAGCCCGGGCCTTCCTCTCCTCTATCCTGCATCTCCTTTTCAGAGATGCAGAGCCCCAGGGGAAGCCAGAAGCTAGGGAATGGATAATACAGTTCCTGAACAGAGATGGGTGGGGAATGAGTGTGACAAATGGATCTAAGGAGAGCTGGTGTGAGAATAACCAGCATATTGAAAGCAAAGTGGACAGATAAATTGATTGTACCTGGGTTAAAATGATTGCTCTGCTTATTAACTCATAGATACTACACTATTAGGGGCTCATAGCTTAATGGAAAAAAAGAGGTGATTCTAAAAATGTTGCATTTAATCTCAGAAATTGTACAATTTATCAAATTGTAAATTCAATTAATACCCTTTTGGTTAGTTATCATACACAGAGCACTGTAACCCCCAGCTAAGTAAATAGATCCCAGTCTGTAGGAAAAGAAATACCATCTGAAATTCAATCTTAGAATTGATACTGGATTTTAAGAGGAACATATGCTCTTTTGTGTGACTTGGATATGAGAGCATTTTTTCCTGTTTTGTTACTTGCCTGTAGTATATGAAAGGAGAGCTGCTCACCCTTTCTGCAGTATAGTGAATTAAATTCTGGGCACCAAAGAAAAAGATTAAAAAATGGCTCCTCCTCTTTTTGTAATTGCCAAAAAGTAAGAACTCAAATGGAAACCATCATCTTTCTCAAGCATCCATATGAGTCATGGGGAATTGCCAGATTTTAGGATTGGACTTTCCTGGGTTTTATCATGGGGGTTTTATTGATGGTGGGTGAAAATGGGTGAGATTTTTTAATTTCATAAAGAAGTTAGAAGAGAGAAATGTTAGCTATGTTTTCCTGTTTTTGACGTGAAATGCATCAGTTTTGCTAAAACATAAGATTTGGCTGAGGTTTGCTTTGCTCCTGTGTGCTTTTCATAGATCAGGGTCTTCTCTTGTGTTTGCTCACCAACCTTGGCCAACATTTCTATTTTTATTTTGCAAAGTGGTTACATTGGGATCTTGGAAGGAAACAATTACTGAGAAGATTTGAATGAAAAGTTTAAAATGAAGCAACTATTGCAGACTTAAGGGCAGGATTACAGGAAGAGAAGTGGGGGGTCTGGCATCCAGGCACAAACAGCAGAAGAAGACATTATTGGCCCATGCTGGAGGGATTGGAGGAGTAAAGAGTTGAGTCCAATGAGGACTGTAAGCATGGAGGAAGGGCCATTCAAAGGAAGCCAGAGCTGTGAGGGACTCTAACTGTTGTCAGATTCCTCAGTGAAACAAGGAGAGAATAGGAGCACAGATCCCGGACTCTCTTCTCCCCTCATCTTTCCATCTTTGCCTGCTGCCTCCTGTCATTAGACAAACTCAAGAGGAAGCAGAGAGTCAGGGAGTATAGATGATGGGGGTAGGTGGAACATGATTGGGGTGTTGGTCAGGGAGGCTGGGCACTAGCAACAAAATGATCCATTGCTGTTTAACCCTCAAAACTATTACTTGTGATATTAGATGTGGAGGAAATGCAAAGTGGATACATTAAATTAATGAACAAACCTGTTTTCTTTACAGCCAGTTTTAGTGTTTTAAAATGACTGAGTGCTCCCTTAATCTGTGAGCTGTAGTGCATGAAACACCCTGTCCTCTTAGCCATACTGTGTGGTGAGAAAAGTGTTGGTTTATCTTTAACATATGAACCCTGGATCCAACCTTCAATGGGAAGTGGCTGCAGAGAAGATATTACTGCTACCCCTGAAGGCATTTTCAGAGTTAAAACAGTCCTCTTAACCTGTGTGTTCTTTCTGTCCTAATGGGTGGTTTCTGTTAGAGCTGAATGTAATTACTAAATAATCACTTCCAGTTGTTTATTGATTATTTGTACGTGAATTAGTTAATGAAATAGACCCACATGACCAAGTGGAAGAAAGGCTCTTTTCTAGAAGAAACATTGCCTCTAGCCCATACCTCCAATAGTAAATTATTTGAAAATAAAAACAGAGCAAACAAAGCAATTTCAGTGCTTCTGGCAACTTTAGCTAAACCTAATCCGAGGATCATTTTAGAATATCTGCTGTGAGGCTTAGAAGAATCAGAGCTGAAGTAAACTTCTTGCAGCAATTTGGGTGGAGAGACTTGAATACATTTTCTTTAGCCAGAGGTTTTTAGCAAGTGATGAATCAGCCACATTTAAAAACTTAAGTTTTATTTATTTGCTACTAATTTATACAACTGTCTAATTTGGGTACAGCTTCACATCTCTGTAAATTGAAAGTGTTTCACCCTCCACCAAAGCTAAGGTGCCACACCCTGTCTATAATTCTCTAACACTTCTTCCTCCCTTTCTCTCTGTTCCCTCTGATAACCTGCATATTATTCATAGAGCCTAAGCATTATTCCTATTTTACTGGTTTGTTCTCTTTTGTTATGTATAATCCATATTGTTATATGGTCTTTCCTTTTTTGATTTATTTCACTTAGCATTATCTTCTTTTTTTTTTCTCCTCCCCCCTTAGCATTTTCCTCTTAAGATCCAGCCATTTATTCTTCAAAGGTATGATGTTATATTTTTCATGTCTGAGTAGTATTCCACTGATTGTAGTTCCCAAATTTTTAAATCCAATTACATGTTGATGGACATTTAAGTTGGTACAGTGTTGTGGCTAGTGTGAACAATGCTGCTATGAACATTTTTATGTATTAGTTTTTTCCATACTTTTGGGATATATATCTAAGCTTTGGATTGCTAGAGTACATGGTATTTCCCCTCCTTTTTGACAGAATCTCCATATTGCTTCCTATAGTCACAACATTAAAGTACATTTACAACAACAATGATGAGTGTTCCTTCTTCTCCACATCCTTACCAACATTCATTGTTTCCAATCTTTTTGATATAGGTCATTCTCACAGGGGTGAAATGATATCTCATTGTGGTTTTTGATCTGCATGTTCCACATGATCAATACTATTGAACATTTTTTCATGTGCCGTATGCCATCTGAATGCTTTATTCAGAGGATTATATTTTTGAAGAAAAAAAATTCAGATTTAATTTTCATTTTCTTGGTGGACTACCTCTCTGAAATCAAATCTTTACATGCAATACAGCCTTATTCTTATTTACTATAATATTTTTGTTCTATTTAACTAATTTTCCTTTCCATATGTGTGATAGATTCTTGGGCAAAGTTTTCTTCATTTAAAAGACTCCAGAAAAATAAAATAAAATTATACCCTTTAAAAATCTTCTGTATGTGTATAGGTCAGATAGTTTACACTGCTATTGATCTCAACTGTATTTTCTTTATCCCTAACTGGAAAAATGTCTGATCTAGCTTTCTATTCAGTCATGATGACTGTTCCTTTTACATATGAAAATGTTAAGTAAAAAGACTGGATCAGAAATTGGTTATAAGCTATTCATTCTAGTGGTTGATTGGTTTAAAGTTCAAGAACTTTTGACCCTCAAGTATAAGTGAGTTTAATTGGAACTTCTAATCGAGCCAATGAAAAGAATCTGTCAATCATGCTTTATGAAGTATTGTGGCACAAGGTAGCTAGAATCAATAACTGCTCATAATTAGTTACTCTAAGTGGGTACAAAGATCTCTGTCTTTATGGATCTGACCTGTGCTCTGTTAGAGCAGGTAGGTAGTGAGTGGTTAATGCAATATCATGCTGTTCGTTTGACTTAAGAACCTGATCCCATGAAAATGAACATTGGTTCTGATCTAAAGATTACCTCTTTCCTTCATAGCTATTCCTGTCTGTGCCAGGATAATTTTGCAAATCACTTTGATGGTAAACATTGATGCATTTTAATTCTTTTGCCTTTATGAAGCTTCCTCAAGGTTAGCCAGTCATCATGGTGTGCTCTTCTAGGCCCTCAGGAGGTTCATCTCCTTTTCCACTCTCACCTCCATAGGTAACTACCTTCCTAATGGCCTAATACAAAATAAGCAAGCCTGGCTGCTCATAGTGTTCCCTTGTTCCTAGACCAACAGATTTATCAAGACCTGTCTTTGCTCAAAAAACTCTCAGATATTACTCACAAAATAAATCTCCATCTTTAGTTCCTCAATTAACTTATTTCCTGTAGGATGAAAATTATACTTAATGTGTAGAAGTGCACACAAGACTAGTTTTTAGTTCTTGATTACATATATTTATTTAAGCTTGGACAATTACATATCAAGTCCCCACAAAGCTGCTTGCTGTGGCTCCTATTGTTTTTAAACTTTCCATTTAGGATTACCTATAGAATTCACGTGTTACGAAATTAAGTCTTACTATTTCAACCTTTTGTTCAAAACACAATAATCCAGTACCTGCTTCATACTAGGTGTGGTGCCAACCCTTGACTTTCCCAGATTCCCAGATGTGTGTGTGTGTGTGTGTGTGTGTGTCCCCAGCCCAAGAAAGACTACCAGGGACCCACAACTATTGTTTCAATTAAGGTTTATTGATTTGAAGAAGCAAGGAGGATCTCACACTATGGAGAGTTTAACATTTCAATAAGTGGAAGGGAGGGAAGAATATAGATTATTTTGAACTGGAGCTCGTCAAGAGTAATCTTGGCAGGGATTGGACAGAATTTGTAAGCTCGGCAGTTGCCAGAATGATCAATGTTCTTATTTTTAGGAGACATAAGTTTGTGTGGAGCTATTGTTAGGTTAGTTTGTCTGTGGTCTTATTTACAACACTGTGAGTCTGAATGAATTGGTGTTAAGGTTCTGATCCTAGCTGTCATCCAACTAACAAATATGTTTACATTGATCTTTCTATTTACCAACATAGTGGGATGCCTATTTAGCTCATGGCAGGTGCTCTTGCTAGGAGCTGTGGGTGCAAAACGATCCTTGTTGACTCTGGACAAGTGATGGATTTGTTAATTTGGGGTGTGGCACTCCAGTTCTTACAGCATCAGGACAAATTAGTAGCAGTGGCAAATGAGTCCCAGATTGCACATTTTGGAAATGAGTGGAGTGATTATTTTTCTTTAGAGCGTACTTTCAGATGAACTGTATTGTTTAAGAATAACCTTATTCCTTTGACCCTATGTTTGGGCCCTATCAGGGGCAACAGTAAATAATGTGACTGATGAGAGCCTGAATGGTAGTAAGGCCACCAGAGTCTGAATCCTGGTTTCTTGGCTTAGTTTGGGCTAGCGACTTAAATCTTCTGTGTCTTAGCTTGCTCATTTCTAAAATGGGAACAATGAGAGGAACTATCTCTTAGGGTTAGTCTGGAGATGAAATAAGCAGATCCTTGGAAGTGGCTGGCCACATTACCTACAGTATATAATACAAGACCAGTAAATAATCAGCATGGCTAATGCTGAGAGCGCATGTGTTCTGTGTCAGATCTGGGCACTGGCCTAGGGTTGGGAACTGCTGTGAGTGCTTTGTAAGTTTTAACCTTTTAATCCTCACCACAGTCCATTATCACTTGTTTATAGTTTAGATATGGATGTGCACTACCTTACCCAGCTGAAAAGTGACAAGACTGGGATACTGAGTGTTTGTATGAGCAGCATGGTAAGCCTGTGTTCTCTCAGCCTCAAAAAGGAAGGGCAAATGCTTTGATAGTTTGCAGAAGTTGCCCTAATGGCATTTAATAGTCTCTGGAAGCAGTTTATATTTTCAGCCTTTATAAGCAATACATATAATTTTAGCTTAATAAGAGAAATTCATGAATAAGAGAAATTCACTTGACCTTGGGAAATTTATATGCCTTTCCTCATCATAATTCAGCTCCTCATAATTCAATTCCTTAACATAATTCAGTGTGATTAGGGTCAGGGGAGGGGAGGAGGATGTGAGGAGGAGGAGTACAGGGGGAAGATGAGGAGGAGGAAGGGGAGGAACAACAAACCAATGAAACATTTAATCAGGACCAATAGCTCTCTTTTTGGTTTCTTTTGTCACATAACATCCATGTGTGAGCATCTCACACATGGAGCTTTAATAACATTCCTTTCATACAGCGTGGCCCATAAACAAAGCCAACCAGTTTTACTGGAGCTAGGGAAAATCAGGTATTATTCTGGCCTTGGAACAAAAATTAGCTGTGCTGAAATCATTGACAAGTATACACAGGTCCCCAGGGAGACAGCTTCCTGAGGGGCTGCCAAAGGTCCTGTCTCCTTCCAGGGCCCCTGTGGCTCTCCATGGGGGGCAGTGAGTGATTAGGAGGAGCAATGCAAGGTAACCACCCCACCCTCATTCCTTCTGCTTTGATTGCAGACTGTGAAAAGGACCTGCGGGTTTACTCCATTCTTCTTTGTCATGATTCTACCTGTATGTGATGGTTTGCTGAGTTTTCTTTCCCTGTCTCCTCTACCTGTCTTCTTTCTCTCTGTGTTGTCGTCAAAGCCTCTGCTCCTCGTGTCCCTCCATGAACTTTCTCAGGTCTGGGTTTGTCTGGAAGTACAAATGGAGGCACATGTGTTACTACTGTAATGTCAAGTAGATAACTTTTGCGGTTTCAATCCCCTCTAGCCTCCCCTGAATTATATTGGAAAGACCAAAATATGAAGGTTTTAAGGTTAAAGGGTTTTGTATCGTCAAGGAAATAGATCACTGTTGACCTTTCTCTCTTCTATGATTCTTCTCAATCTCATAGCAATATAACATCGATTGTTCACTTTTCCACATTAGGTGAGAGATACTGTTAACTGATAGTGGTTGTGACAATGCTGTCAGGGTGTGGTTCCTCCACCTTGTCACACTGAGGCTCCTCAGGACAGTATCAGAATTGGAGGAGATGAATCTTCTGTAAAAACAGCAAGTCGTCTGTAGGATGTCAAGCAAAAGATGGTGCATCATGTTCTCTGCCACCACTAAAACCAGAGCAGACCCTCTCTTCCTTTCACTTAAAGCCAAGACATGCTGTTTTTCACCACTGTCATCCACAGAGCTAAGTTAAAATTAAACCAAGGTGGAGAGAATGTTTTCATCCAGGAACAGAGAAAATGAAAATGGCTAGATTAGCATTTGGTATGAGGTCTGGCCCTCAGTGGGCAGTTAGAGAATATTCATCTGTTCACCTGCTACTTCCTGAGGGAGGGTTGAACCACAAATTACTCTCATGGTGTTTTATTGAAATAGCAATGGTGTTTTATTTCAATAGCAATTGAAATAGCTGTTTTGGAGAATGCTTGATGCCCTGAGAGTCTGAGCGAATATGGTTTAGAAACAAGAATACAGGACCTGGAAGAGTTTATTTTTTTAATTTTAAAAAATGATTGATTATAAAGTATTAGGATTGGGTCAAAGTAGAATGTTGCCTGCTCTGCCCAGCTTCCTCCAAACTGTGTGTTAGTTTGCTTCCTAACTCTCCCTATACTTTCTCTCAAAACACTGACTGTATTGCATGAAAACAACCTTTTGTCTCCTTTACAAATTGAGACTGTGATATAATCTATATTCAAATGGTCTCTGGCACATAGCTGGTGCTCATGTATGGGATGAATGAATGAATGAATGAATGAATGCTAAGATGTTATGGTTTCTTTCCTTTTCTGTAAGTTCTTTAAATACAAAACTGGAACTAATCTACCAGCTATGTGGCAGGGCTCACACTGGCTCTCTACAAAGCCTGGTCCCCCAGCACTCGGCTTATGTTCCGAATGTGCTGGTCCTGTTATTTAAAGAGATGTTGCTGGAAAAGTCTTTACTAACCTCGGATTCAAACACAATAGAATGTAAAATTTAAAAAGTTTCAAAGTCAGAGGAGTAAGTACAAAAGTGTTTCATATTATTCCATACTATGGAGAATGAGAGAGGCTAGAACAGCTCTCTTTAAACTGGATTGATACCAATTTAGACTGAGGAAAATAAAGGTATTTCGAAAGCATAGAAAAGCGAGTGGGTTTATCCAAAAACATCAGCAGTACTTAGGCTCATAATTCAAGCTCAGTGATTTTTTTTTTTTTGTTCTTTTTAAACAGCAGGTGGACAACTCCACAATTAGCATCAGTATTCTGGATTTTCATAATTTAATATTATATCAGAAATTCCCCCAGTTTCAACATTACCATTTTTAAGCAAAATCATTAATTCTGTTATACCAATATGCTCTAATTTGACTGGTTGATGTATTGGGTGCTTCTGGTTTTTGCTATTATAAATAATATCACCATGAGCAACTTGTATATAAAAACTTTTTTCTTTTTCTTTATGATGAGGATGGCATCCAGAAGGATAGGCATTCTAATGACAGCAGATATTTATTGCTAATATATTGTTTAAACGACTGTAGTGAATAAATCCCGGGAACTTGTTAACTTTTTTGAAAGCTGTGTGCTCTGCTTGGTGACATTTACCACTTTGTGATAATCTGTTCCTCTTATAAGTCTGAAACCATGCATCCAAATTGCTTTCTCTATAACTTGTCACCTTATATATTTAAGAGATTTTAAATCTAGTTTCCTCTACCAGGTTCTGTTTCAGGGCTGCATCCCATTCAAAGGAACAACTTTCAACAGTCAAAAACAATTGTAAAAAAGTTTTCTTGTGCTTATTGTATTCTTGCAAAGAAGATTAAATGGAAGTTCTTAAAACCACTTTTTCTTCTCAATCCTGACACATGCTGCAGTTGCTTGAAGCTTCTTCCTCTCTTTATATTATCATCTCATTTCTAAATAGCTTCTCTGTCCCTTTTCCACTGGCACAGACTGTCTAGTTTAGACATTAGCTGTATTCCCTGCAATCCACAATCCGGCACGTGACCATTTCCCTGCACTGAACCTCTCCTGAGAAACATCTGAGTGTTGTCTGATGCCTATTGTCACTCCCAGACTCAAATTTCCCACAACAGGAAACCCTGAAGTTGAGTGGACAAGCAAGAAAACACCCTCCTTAGAAGCAGGATTGGGTAGGGGTGACCATGCTTAGCCTTCTCTTAATAAATCTGTGCCTACATGGTAAAAGTAATAACAGCCACAAGGACAGGGCCTACTATAGGTGAGGAACTATTCTAGTACCTTACCTGTATTTCACTGACTCCTCATAACAACCTTATGAATTGACTATTGTTATCAACCCCATGCGTTAGATAAAAGTACTGAACTAGAAAATGTTTGAAGTAACTTTCTCAGTATCAGCTAGTACTGAGACAGAGCTGGGATTTAAGCTTAGTGACCAGACTTTAGAGGATAGTTTCTTAACTATGTAACTATACTTTTAAAAATTGTATTTTGACATATATTATGTATATATATATACACATATTCACATACATATAGACATGTTTGCATATACACACATATGAGATACTTGTAGGATATATACATTTTCTTTATTTTATCAAAATAGAGAGTAGAAGCTGAAAATAAAAGCAAAGTGCTTATTTCTGATTTATTTTTTTAATTTAAAAATCACTTGGAGACTTTGCACGACTGACTGTGCCATTCCACTTGCCTGATCTTATTGATCTAGGCCAGGGTGTTACTTTTATTACTTCTTGTTATGAGAAAACCCTGTCTTGACAATGTCCATGGAAAGATGCACTCCATCTTAGAATTTGGAATATAAATGTAGTGAAAAAGAATTTGCTAATGTATTGAGGGTGAGTGATCGTTGAGTCACTTAAAGAAAAAGATGGCTAATACAAATTTGGTTTCTGTTTTTATCAGTTCCTCAAGTAAATGTATACATCCTGCCTATATGCTGGATTTGTTTCCATGTATCAGTTTGCATATTCTATGTGTGGTTTTTACAAATATACCAATTACTTAGTTTGCTCTATTGTTTGCAGCCCAGAGGCAGTGTATTACAGTGCAGTGATCCCATAGGAATCCCTATCTCCTTTGAACAAATTGCTTGCAAGTTAGATATGCTAACGAACACATTTTGGTTAGATTGGGAGAAGAAAAGTATTTTTGTTGCTGTTTTGTTTGAGAAGAAAAGATTTAACAATTGAAGTCATTATTTACAGTAAAAATTTACTTTAAAAACATCATTTGAATATTCAGTTTGAAACATTTCAAAGATGAGTGAGAAAAGGCAGCAGTTTCCAGTCTTTTATAGTGGAAAGAGTACTGGCAAGTGAGTTAGGAGATCTGAGGTCAAGGCCATCTCTGCAGATTACCAGCTGCTTTGGGGCTTCTATGCTCTGTGAGTTGTCCTCTTTTCATTTGTAAAAATGAAGGGTAACACTCAATAATTTCTACACCTTTCTTCATATTTAATAAATATAAGATAAATAGCTCTACTAGTCTTTGAAATCTTGCCCACTGTGTGATGGCAGGACACAGGGCATCCTGGGCATGTCTGCCAGGGCCTGGGCATCCTCCTCCCTGCTTGGAGTGCTGTTCTCTCTCCTCAGATACTTCCTCACCAGTCCCAGCTGGTTTGGTTCAGGCTGAAGGTTGCCTAAGATTCATTGCTTAAGATTAGGCACTTGGTAGAAATAAAAATAGTCCAAAGAGAAACTGCTATATTTTTTAGTGCAGTCAACTAGTCTAAGACACAGTAATTTAGCAGATAAGATATTCCAGAGTGAGACTCTGAGGATTATGGAGTGGTATGGAGGAATACAGACATGCATAAGATATGGACCTGCCTGAAGTGGACCTATAAGTAGTGGTGGACGGTGAGCCAAGCTACATAAGTGCCAGATGAGCAATGTGAGTGCTGTTAAGAGCTCAAATAGAAAAGAGGAACAGTGATGGCCAGGGAAAGTTTTTTATTTTTGTTTTTTCTTTTTTTAATTTGTGATGAGATGTGAACATGACTTTGAAAAGTGGTTGACTTAAGAAAAAAAAAATAAAACATAGGTGAGGGGCTATGGCTTGGCATGAGTTAAAGCTTAGAATTGTTAGTAACAAAGACAGACTGGGAACTATAGTTCTATATAAGATGAAACCACAGTACTAGCAAAGGTGGACAAGGCATCACAATTTAATACTGTTGAAAAAAAAAAAGGGGGGGTATGACCATTGGTTCTTGAAGGAGAATTTCAGGAAGCTCAAGTGTCAGGGTATCCCAGATGGTGTTCAGGGAAAACTACTCTTCAGGCTTCAGAGCTTCAACCCTTTACCCCTTGACTGTTATTGAATGAATGTTTTGCAATAGGATCTGAAGTCCTTCTAGAAAGAAGTGTTGAATATCAATAAGCCTGCCAACAAAAATAAGCTTCTTAGAAAGAAGGAAATGCTGGGAAAATCTTGAAGTGAAGGGATAGGTTCAGATGTGACTATTGGTCACTGGTCTGGTCTCTAGGCTGGTGACCTATGTGTTCATCACCTTCCCTCTTCTAATTATTCTTGCACTTATAAGGAAGTAAAATGTTAAACTCTGAAGGGTCACAGGTATTTTTTTGAGTTATAGTAGCATCTCACAGTTTAAAAAAATATGACAGCTATGGAAGTTACCACATCATCATTTCTCATTTGATGAGGACATATTTAACAGGATCCATATTGGAATTGCCAGTGAGAGTTTCTGAGTGTGAGCATCTGATGTTCGTCAAACCTAGAAGATTAGTACAACAATCACTTAATGAAATTTAACTCTGAATTGGGGTGAGTAGGAAGACTCATCTCTGCTCCATTTGACCTCAGCAAGGGCAGGTCAACTGGAGACTGAATGATGCCTTCCAAGATGGTACAGTCACATGTCAAGAGGGTGAAAAACTGGTTTTTCTCTTTATAACTGCTTGGGTTCAATGTGGCAGGGTGTCTGAATTGCAAAGGTGAATATCCTGAAGGGGAGGAGAGGAAGAGAGAGAGAGAAACAAATACCAAAAAGAAGTTGTATTGCCTTTTAGACCTAGATTTGCAAGTTCTAGTATATTTTATTTGGTAGATGTAAGTAACATAGCCATCTCTTATTCAAGAGGTGGGAAATTCAACTCTACTTCTAGATACTTGGAGAAATGTCACAGAATTTGTTGACAGCTTTTAAGACTACAGCAACACCTATAGTGTGCCATCCCCACCACTTTCCTTCCTCTTTTATTGTATGTGTAAATGTTCATTGGAATTAACCTTGAAGTGAATCTAGGACTGGCCAGGTAGGTCATGTAGATGAGTGGAGTGAGGTGTGTGGGGGTGGTCATGTCATGGAGTGGAACTGTTTCTTTGAAAGTACATGAACTCAGCTTCCAGAGCCTCCAGTGGAGCTTCTGCTTGTTGGAGAAGCGAAAGTCTTGGGCTAGTCTTGGGCTGAAGAAGGAAACCTCACCATCACCCACCAGATTTGGGCCCATTAGTCTCCTGACTATTTTTTTTAGTATTGGAGAGTTGGTACTATGATCTATAATGAGTCAAAATGGAGCAAGCTTTGAGAGGATGTCCTTTATTTTTGAAAGTGGCATTCAAGTGACAGTTTGCAATGAGGGACAGAATTCTGGGTGAAAAGACACATAGAGATGACCTCATTTAGAGATATTTTATGCTATATTACAGGAGATAGTCTCTAGATAAGCCCTTCAGCTACTTGTGTTATCAAATCCAAGTCCCTGGTGCAGGTGTTCACTGCTACAGGTTAGTTGGAGGGCTTGTGTCTGTTTGAGATGTTCCAGCCCCCAGATTATGTGGGAAGCCTCTGTTCTCAGTGGAGATGAGTAACTGAGTTGCAAAGAGGTGATCTGAGAAGATGGTGGAAATTCCCTGAGTAGGGTTGTTTCGAGATTCACAGAATCCATCACATGGTGCCATTCTCTGTGATTTCAAAGTCAAGTGCTATTTTCAGCACTCCCATACCCTTGCTCTTAAGCAACCTTCATCAAGAGGATGTTTGTGCGCTCAGTTTTGTTCAGATGGGTTCTGCGTGTCTAAGATTGCATTTGATAGCTTCTGGCTTGTCTTTAATTTCAAATACAGGGGCGAGAGGATATTGTTTGGTTGGAGAGTCCTTTAAGCCCTTTACACTGATGAAAAGAACATGCTTCAATGCTTGTTGATCTCCCAGGTTTCTGAGAGTTGTTTTTGAATCATTTAGAAACAGCTGAACAATTTTCATATTAAATTCCAAACTTCTTTCTCTTAAGAGCTTCAACATCTATTAGTCAGCTGTCTGGCAGAGCAAGTTTTTGCTCTTATTCTAAAGACTTAGGCCATTCCTTATATAAATATTACTCTCTGATGTCATGATGATCTATATTGTTATACTGATATTTATTGCAACTATTTATGTAGGAGACCATATGATGGGAGAAGGCTGTGTCTGGGCCATTATTCTTGGAAGCAGAAGCTAGTTTTATTGGATACAGTGACTAGGAGGTGGTATATAATGTTTTAATTAAGCAGAGATTTTTGTTGTATTAAAATCTTTAAGAAGATTAAAGAATTACCTAAAGATAACTATCCAAAGAAAAAAGAAATGAATCATTTTATAAACATTTTTTAGAAATCATTTTTATAAACAATGTATAACTAGTGGTTTCTTCCCTCTCACTCTGCTCATGCTTTGTGCTCATGGCTTGTAGAAACCTCTGTTGGAGACATTTCTGGAGAGTGCTGGATTGAAAATAATATCAGAGTTCTAGGCAGAAAATCTCATCCAGACAAGTGGGGTAGTTCAAGAGGGTTGAAGGAAAGTCCTGTTTACAAAAGAATAGTATGGTTAAGAAGCACCAACAAAAGATGAAGAAAGCATTCTGGGAGCCTTCGATCCTTAGTTCTAAAGGGGACAAAGGGAAAGGACCAATCTGTAAAGGGCAGAGACTCTGGACAGGAGCTCGTGCTTCTAACAAAGAAACACATCCAACCACCAGAGGAAGGCTGTGCACTCAGCCCTCCAGCCTCTCCTCCTGCCTTCTCATCACCTGCTCGACCTCCCATTGGCCAACTCCAACTGAAACCTAGACTGAGGGACCAGTGGGAGAAACCGGAAACTCAGCCAGCAGAGCTTTAGTGTTACATCAGGACTAAGAGCCCCCATGAGAACTCAGGACAGAGGAAGCTGTGGCAGAGTCCTGGTCAAAGACAGCAGCTGTCAGGACCTGGACATTGGGCTGTCTGGGCAGAGTGGAGCAGAGAAAGCTGGGTAGTAGGTATGATGCAGCCAATGGCAAATTCTGCCAACACATGCTCGTCCAGTGGGTCTAGTTGTGTGATGAATTTAATGTGTTTCCCTTTAATAATGTAAGGTAAAAAAAAATCAGAGTGTATAAAATTTCCCCCAAATTTTATTATGTGGGGACAAAGGCAGTTTGAAACTTTATATTTCTGGCCTTCTTTAGGCCATGACTTGGGGGTTGAGGGAAGTGGGGTTGGAGTTCAGTTCTGAGGTTAGATTGCAGAGGTACTTGGTATTAACCTTTTCTAAAGAAAAGACAATTCTTGTTCTTTACCAGAAAATACACCCTCAAGAAAGCCCTCTGAATGGGCCCTGGTAGAGGTAGCCCCGGTTAGATTGTCACTGCCTGTGACGTAGGGACAGCTTACAGAGACCAACAGGCTCCTGTGATGGATGTGCCCTAAAGGGAGGAAGAACACGTCTGTGTTGTATTCAGTCTGTCTCAGAAGATATTTTTATGGTGAATTTCTGATCCATGGAGGGTTTAGAACTACTCATACCAGGCGTATTTCCCATGTGTTTGCCTATCCTCTGCATCCCAGAAGCAGCCCATGGTAGGCAGAAGGAGAGTGTGTCTAGGGGCCTTTGCAATTCCCAGTACATGCTAATCATTTATGTGATGTCTTGAAAAATACATGTGATGGAAACAGCATGTGGAATTTTCTACATATAAGAAGTCATACGAATGTTTGGGATATGACCTTTATTGAAAAACCTGACTGCACAGATAATGGTCTTCAAGATGTCCGGTGGATCTGTGCTGTTCCCACTCAACCTACCTCAACCTCCATGTACCAGGAGGGCTGGATACAAGGCACACTCAAGCAGTGTCCAAGGGGAATTCCAGCTTTTCAGACTTTGGAATGATGCTGGCTCCTTCCCCAAACATAAGGATGTGAATTACCCTCTGTCCTTGGGAATACATATACATCCAAGCTATGTTTGAAAAAAGAGATGTCATATTAATAGGTTAATATTACTAATATTAATAATATTGCAGGAGTTGTATCCAGCAAGTGTGGCATGTAAAATCCCAAAGGGGCTGAAAGGTCCTTGTGGTCTTTCAGACTGAAAGTCACCTCAATTTGTTACTGGCCTTGAACTCATATAGTCACATCAGCAACCTCTGTGTGGGAGAATAAATCAATAGTGTTAATTGCACTTGTTTAATTCAACCATGAGAAAAATTAATCCTTTCATACGTGGCTGGTTTTCTGGATGACATTTTCTGCTGCTGAACCATTCCTTTTATTTTGCTATGGAAAGAAAGGTTAAAGATGTTTTTAATTAAAAGTTTCATTCTTTTTTTTCTCCCTCTCTAAAAATATGCTGTGGAAGAATACCATTTTAATTGAGAGAAATATTTAGCTCAATAAAACCAAAATATAACTGAGTATAATCAGGAAATGAAATAATCAGGAACAGACATCTGAAAGAACTCACAAGGTTTCTTGTGTTTATGCACACAAGAAATTTATACTTAGATCCAGTTTTTGCAGAAGGGGCACAGAGGAGTCTTGGGAATAAACCACAGGTTGGGCATCAGCTATGTGCAAGGCCTAGGGCTGGTTTTAGAAATGTGAGCTGATGTTAGTGCCTTCAAGAAGTTATTGTCTGATAGCAAAAGTAAGTGCCATGAAAAATAATTGATATTCAAAAGATGAATAACTATTCAACCAAAACAGAGCCCCAGAGATGTGCATGCTTCTCTCCCAGATAAATCCTACGGGGAATAAGGACTTTACTCAGAAAATGGAAGAAAAGGCCAGGAGCAACTTGGAGACAGAACTTGAGTTGGGTTTTTCAGGGTGGGTGGACTTGGATGGAACTTGTAGAGCCCTGGAGGAAGTCATGAAATAGCAGAGCTTAATATGGACAGGGACTGCTATACTTAGTCATTGGCACTGAGCTTGAAAACACCAGAGTCAGTCACAACCTCCAGAGGTGACCAGCTCTACTTTTGCAAAGCCATCAGGTAGTTTTTGTTTGCTCTACAGATGAAACCTGCTGCCTTTCCCCACGGCATCCCTTTGGCTTTCCTTACCAAAAAACAAGAATCCCTCTTCTGTTTGTGACCCTTGAAATGCTTGGAGAGGACTGTCCCCTAAGTCTCCTTCTCTTCCCCCAGAACTCTCAGCTCCTCTCGATTTGCATTATCTCCATGCTGCCCTGGGCTACTGGCCTCTTGAGACCTTCCTTCTCCTAGGGCAACACAGCTGATGAGGATCCATGAGGGTCCGAAGTAGGAACTTGCTTTTCGAAACTGTCCTCTTCTTTGAAGCTGGTGTTTTGACAGTTCTCAGCACAGGACAGATGGCTGGATTAAAGGGAACATGGGATTGGTGTTGTTTAGAGATACTGCACGCCCTAGAATGAAGTAAACACTTTCTGGATAGACCTTTCACATATTTCTCCTGTAAAGCATAGAACTGATGGTGCCACTATGGAAAACCTTCAGATGCTCACTCGTGTTCACAGAATAAGCGTAGACCCCTGGCTTACCCAGCCACTGTGACACTGTTCTGTATTCAAAGCCAAGAATGTTTGTACCATGTCCCCCTACTGTACATTGCCACCATAATTAGGTGATAGAGATGTGATGCACTACCTGAGCGCTGTAAGCCCTGCACCAACGTTGTCCTGGTCACAGCCTGGGCTAAGCTTCTGGAACACTGTGGTGACCAGCTACGCCCTGTGTCTTGGTCCTCACAGCTGCCGCCATCATGCTAAGTCCTGAGTGAGAGCTCATGGAGGTATTGAGGCCTTCATGTAAGACTGTTTCTGGTTTTCACAGCTCCTTACTGCTAACAGGGTCTTCTGGCATGTGGAGTAGCTGGAGAAATAGTCCAGTTCCCAGAAAGATGGATGACCTATATCATTTACACTACCTAGAGTTTCATTCACATTTGTTGAGCTCACTCTGCTTAAAATGATTTGAGCTCTTATTGTCCATCTCTGTACTTACAAAGGAAAAGCCTGTCTGTAAATCTAGGGGAGATGATGTAGTTTTGGATTCTACTGAGAAAACTTGAAATGTCTTCTTGTTTTTATTCTGTGTTATTTTGAAGTTAGTAGTGAGCTTTCTTTGCAGAGCCCTAACCCTGCTGCTATTTTTCAGAACTGACTAGGGATTGTTATGAGCTCCACGAGTGCTTCCACACATCTGTTTTAATTCTCTTCATAGAACTTACACTTTCTGGTAGTTTTCATGTTTATCTGCTGACTATGGTAAGCCACCTAAGAGCAAGGATGCTATTCATTTTTTGTTATTCCATCCCTGGCATCTGGCATGCTGTGGACGTGCTGGAATGTTTGTGCAATGAGGGGGACATCATCTTGGTGTGAAATGTATTCTTCTCCACAAGTATGTGTGGTGGGGGCAGTGGCTTATGAGCCTCATTAGTTCTTAACAAAAAGAGAAAAACTTGCAGAATTCATGATACCTGAATGATGTCTGCTGCTTTCTCATTGGTGCCTCAAGGCTGCTCTCCATAGCCTGCTCCCAGTGGTCTTCTAGCCACCCTCACTCTTGGTGTCTTCTGAAATGAGGTTGCTCACTAAGTCATTATTCTTATGGTCTTGTTTTTCTTTTTTTCATGTAAATATGGCCTGAACAGGCTGATCCATGTCCCCTGATTACCATGTGACAAATATTTTCTCCCAGTCTTGTTCATTACTCCTTTATTTTCTTGAACAACTGAAGACCTACCCTCTTATTTCTTACTACATCAAGGAAGGGACAGTGTTCAGATCCAGGAACTGAGTTTAAGACAGAGATACATGTTTACAAACCATAGTTATTTCTTGTCGCTCCATCCTTCCCTCCCTCCCCTCTCTTTCGTGCCTTCTCTCCCACCCCCCTCCCTCTCTCCCTCTCTTCCTCTGTGTTTTTCACCTGCTTTTTTTACAACAAACATTTGTTGAACATTTACTATATGTCAAGTCCTATTATCTCTGTGGATACCATGTTAGGTACAAGACAGATGTACAAGACAGTGTACAACCATGGATGTTACCTA
The DNA here is from genome assembly GCA_004024945.1 of Uropsilus gracilis. Lineage (NCBI taxonomy): Eukaryota > Metazoa > Chordata > Mammalia > Eulipotyphla > Talpidae > Uropsilus > Uropsilus gracilis. The sequence continues at coordinate 59,908 of PVHY01001901.1, read as the reverse complement.
CTATAAACAGTGCCTCCCCCCTCCCACCCTACCCTGACCATTCCCACAATATCTGCTTTGGCTAAAGAATTAAATTCGACTTCAACAAATATCATGGTATGGAGACTGAGTTGTCAAACCAGACATCCCATGTCTTCCATTTATTACCTGGGAGGCCTTGGGCAGATCACTGAATCTCTCAAGGTGTCAGCTTCTTCACTGGTAATATGGGACAATTCTAGTCTTCACTCTTCAGAGTTCATGGGAAGGTGAATGAACTACAGTTGATGTAAGCACTTATGATAGCACCTGACTCTAATATAGGTTGGCAGTGAGGATGAGGATGAGGATGGTGATAATAGCTGGGAACTGGCAGCATGAATGGGCATTTGGAAAGACTTAGACCTGGTCAATGATGTACATGCTCTTAGTCTCCAGGGGTTTGATCAAGGGTTACCTAGACCTGTTTAGATGAACAAGGATGATAAAGGAGGGGACATAGTTGGGACACCTATAAGCACAGTTATAATCATGAATTCTAAAAACAATGAGCCCATATAAAAAGACAAGCACATGATGAACTTCCAGAGAGAAAGAGTGGAAAGAGAGGAGACAATCCCCGAGTTTCTTATTTCCTGCTGTTTCCCATGACCTGCCTACAGCTTTTTCAGTCTTATATCTAAATAACTGAAGTCTATCTGAAGTAGTAGATGTTCCACAAATCACCTGAAGAGCATATGCCCAGCATGACAAGGATGCGAATCCTGCGCATCACACTGAGGACTCTGTGTGTGGTAAAGAGGGTGTTTGTGGCTGACAAGGGAGGGCAGATACCCTTGAGCACAGGAGGCAGGAGCAGCCAGAGAGAAGACTCTAGATATACACAGTGCAGAGTGGTACCTGGAGGAATGGTGGGGTAGCCTGTGAATGTTCCAGGTATATGACCTTTAATGGACTGTGTTTGAAATACTTGCAGAGCAGTTAGATGTCTAAGGGGGTAGGCTGAAATCCCCTCATTAGCACCAAATTTGTTTGCTCGAAAAATTTAGCTTTTTGAAAATCAACCCCCCTCCCCCTTTTTTAAGCACCTTGTAGCATTTTGAGCACTTGGCATGACCCTTTGGGAAACTTAACTGTAACAAAAATGTCCTAAGGGAAAGAAAAAAGTCTCCCAATTCTCTTAGAATAATTCTTTTTCAGCGGGAGGTAGCTAAACATGGTAGAGTGTGAATACTGAATAAAAATAGTTTAAGACAAAAATAGAAAATAGAGACTTGTTCTCCTGGTGTGAAAACACGTGTAACAATTACAATATTTTTCTTTTTTTCCAACTTCACCATTTCCAAATAGCATTCATGCTGGGCAAACAGTTGTTTTGCCTTCTCTCCATCTTCTAATTCCCTCCCCCAACTTTTTAAAAACAACTTATATTTTTGTGTTTTTTCTTCTTTAAATTTTAATTTGCTGTAGGGGGAGATTCACAAAAAACAAAAAGCAGAAAACTTCAATGACATGAAATTTGTTCAGGTGACTGCAGTGACTCAGCACCCTCCCTCTCCTGCCTACACCCCACCCCCCTGCAATCCACGCTCTCAGCAGTGTTTTTCCTGCACAGAACTTACCACAACTGAAAACTATAAATATGTCTTGTGATAAAAAAAAATCTTTCTTTTGCTAAACTGTAATCTCCATGAGGGTAAGAAATCTTTACTTTGTACCTAACTCTGAATTCTTAATCATTGACATTCATCTAATGCTAAAACTCAGTTGGATAGGAGCATTCACGCTTCTGAAAGGGTAACTTGATTTCAGGTAGTTGTTTACCTTCTTTAACCTTGTGTCAGGTGAGAAGGGTGGTCAGCTTTACTAAATTCAAACCCCCAAAAGAGATGAATGGCTGAAAAAAATGTGGTATATGTACACAATGGAATACTATGCATCAATCAAAGAGGACAAACATGTTATTTGCAGCACCATGGATGGAGCTAGAAGGAATCATATTAGCAGAAATAAGCCAGAAAGAAAAAGAGAAATATGGGGTGGTCTCACTTATATGAAGGATATAGGAAAGAACAAACAAACGGGTGAGAAAAAATTGGAACAACCAACAGAACTGAGCCATAGAGTGAGATAGGGGGAGGAGAAAGAGGGTGGGGGAAGCGGAGGGCACAGAAGATTAAGATGGTTAACAGGTGTTAAGGAAATGGGAGAACCCTGGGGTACACAATGATGTAAGATATAGATATATATATATAATACTTTAAAAAATATAAAAAATAATAAATTCAAACTAGCATAGGGAGACTAAATCACTGGTAGGGATGGCTCCTAAGCTTGAGTCTTTCATGAGAGCAAAGAGAAATGATTGTGAGGGTCCCAACCAGAAATGGAGAATACCCTAAACTGGCAATTTGAAAATTTAATAAAATAATGGCTTATAAAATGAGGGTAGAATAAGTAGTGCTGAACCTCAGGACTAACTAAAATTGGGAAGCTTTACCCTCTATGACCCTGTCAAGCAGTGTCAATTCTATAGATTCCAGAATCTATAGAAGTAGCTGAAAGGAAGGGGCCACCTGATAGGAGCCATGTCTTTTCATCACGGAGCACAATGGATCCAGAGCATCTTGGCTGAGAGGAAGTTTGTGGAAGGCAGTAAGGGAGATTTCTGGTGCCCTCGTATTCAGAAGCACATGACTCTGTCTTCAGTGCATGTGCTCAATATGAGTCCCAGCAGCGTCAGCTAACTGGTTAGAAATGCAAATTCATGGCCACATCCTGACTGACCCTCTGATCTGCACTGGTGGGACTGGAGTTTAGTAATCTACATGCAACAGTTCTCCAGGTGATTCCTCTGCAGGCTCAAAGCTGGAGCATATATCACAAGCTTTTGCAATAAAGAAGTAAGTTCAGGGCTGTAAAAGACTATTGCAGATCATGAAGTTTTATCTGTGTGTTTTCAAATAGTCTTGTTAAATAAGGAAATTGAATTTAAAAAGTGGTTTTCAAACAGTTTATCTGACTCCCTTAAGGGCCAAAGGTGGTCACTGAGCCAATCCACCTGACTAAAATAGTAATATTTCATTTGATCTTGACACTAGGTGTAAAGATGCATGTAAAGCTCCTGATTGAGATGTTGTGATTCCCATTTGTTCACATGTTTTATCGTGCTGTGTATATGTATCATTTGACACAGTCTACATGAAATCTGGATCTGGAACTTATGTAGAGGCATGTTTTATTTTATTTAAAAATATTAGCATTGACTACTGGCCAGAGGCTCTGTTTTTCTGTTTTCTGTGCAGTTAATGGGATGTATCCTCATACCTTCTGGCCCTGAATACGTGTGTGATTTTCTAGAATGGCTGTTACTGCTTGGGAACAGCTTATTGTTTTATTGCTTACTGCTATTTTGAACACGAAGAATTTGGGGAAAAAAAGGTCATTGTCATTGTATGTCTGTTTGCCTCTTGTGTCTGAGCTGTTCATGTAAGTATGGGGTCATTAAATATTTAAATGAGAGTGGAGTGGTTCAACAGGCACACTGAGTTCTGATTTGGGCTCTGTACTTGGCTTAGCACATCCAAAAGCTTGGACAGCTGCCTGTCATTTTGGTCATTATGTTTGTTTTTCTACCTAGAAAAGGGTAGGGGACAATAATCTTATCAAGAGTGGGGAAGGGGGGAATAGAATAAGGACTTACAAGTCTTGAAGATAAATTTGTAAAGCAAGAACATGCTGGTTTTTCTTAGTTTGCATATCAAAATTCATAAAATGAAAGTCTTCCAATGATGCTTTTATTTACATTAAATGGAAAATCAATTAAATGGCAGTTATGTCCAAGAACACTCTTTAAAACATGTGGGTTGACTTTTGGGAAGAAATTATTAGGGTAGGAAGACTGGATTTTTGGCCTCTCGCTGCTTCCTGACATGGCTCTGGGTGAGCCTGGTTCCTGAGGGTAACAAACTGAAGAACTAAGCAAGTACAAACACACAGCCTTACAGTCTTGGGTTCACCTTTGAGTCTTTGTCTAGGCACTCTGTGCATGCTTTAAGTGATTCACTTCATTCCAACCAGAAATTTAGTGAGAATGCATGTATGTCAGAGGTTACAAACTCTTCCTGCCTAAAACAAGTCTAGCTCTGTAGGGTGTAACAGATGGCATGGCTTTCTTCATTCCAGCCTTTATCTTTTTATACTGTTTCCAGCTTTCTTATACAAGGTGTAAATGAGGGGATAGAGGGGTAGGTAGAAAAGATGATCACACAGCCTGGTCAGCCCTCGCAAGGCTCCAAATCATTTCAGTAAACAGCAGAAGCAAGAATTTGACCTGTGCCAGCCCTCTGGGGGTTCAGGACCACTTGGGACATCACTTAACCTTTGTCTACTGAGGAAAGGAGTGATGATGCAAAAGCAAGAAATTGAAGTTGAAGACCCGGATAAATACAGAAGCTTTATGCTTTGTATTTTTAGAACTTCTCAGGAATATAACCTTATTTATCAAGCAGAGTTAATGTAACTTAGTGGGTTTATGAGCTTCTCCTGAAATAAAACAAAACAAAACAAAAGCCAAATGTAATGATGTTAGAAGCAGAATTCTACAATATAAATACATCTTCTTGAAAATAGCCAGATTTTTGTTAAACCACATGTTAAGTTTGGGCCCTGAAACTTAACAACTTTATAGGGTGACATACTGCCAGAATATGGTTATTCCACTTGGCTTGTAAAACTTTTTTTTTTTTTTTTTTTGGCTGCCTAGTGTTTTCATGGTTAGGACCAAAAAAACTCTGCAAAATGTTCAGACTCTTCCAGTGCTAGAAATCTGCCCTCCAGGAGGGGGCAGGCAGTAGCAGTGATGGAAAATTTGAGTGGAAAGATTTTGTTATTACAACACTATTACAAGACAATACCTAAGGCAATTAAAGCATCTGTGTGGCTGAAAAGAGGTTGGTAGGAAAAGTAGAAATTAACAGAAGTGATTTAAATAAATAAACCTCCATAATTTCCCTGTTAAGACAGATGTAAAAGGAAGCTGTTAGAACATGCTCTTGAAGTATTTGGAGAGCACAGACTGAAATAAGGGGCCTGTGCCTGGAAATTGTGTTAGCTGAATTACCAGCAGAGAAAAACCATTGATTAGAAAAATAAAGCTAATAAAAGTCAAGGTAGAGATACTTCATAGTTTCTTCCCTCCCTCCTTTTAAAAATATTCTGTGAGCACTTTGGGAATTGTACCTGAGTGCCTGAGTCAAATGACTTATGCTTTGTTATCTACAAACTCATACATAATTAGATTTATTCCTGCTTTTCTTTTACATTTCCTAGACCTGAAATAAATCTGAAAGATTGAACCTATTTATTTCAAACAAGCCTGAAAGTTGTACGCTATTACGTCAAATTCTATGAAATTATTATTTCAGTAAGACAAAAACAGCTAAGTATCTGCAATTTCACATTATTCAATCTTATAGGCAAAAGAGCTTGGTGAGTTCTAGATGTGTTACAAATATAATGAAATATCACCCATTATCTGGTGGTATCAAGGATGAAGCTTCATAGTTAAAGAAAATAAAAAGTCCTTCTGAGTTTTGTTCTGAAACATCAGGCTTTTTATGCTGAACTCTTAGAGCCGTGGGTAAAGCTGGGTTCAACTCATGCCTCCATTAGAGAGATGACATTTAATGTAATTAATACCTTGCACCAGCTGATATCTCTTACAGGATTTCTTCCGGTCAAATGAGTTGGAGGACTTGGAAAAATTCAAAGTTGTGTTGGGTAACCTGGGATCATCATCATGACTGGGGGAATCATATCTGTACTGTTCAGAGACAGAATGTCATTTCTTTTTCCCTTTTAAAAAAACAATTAAGGTATCATTGGCATACATCATTATATTAACTTCAGGTCTGTGACACAATTTGATATTCCTATACATTGTGAAATGATAGTAATAAATCTAGTTACTACCCATTTCCATGCATTGTTACAGAATTTTTTTACTTGTAATGAGCACTTATTTATGTATTTTTGGGGTAACACTGGCTTGCAACATGGTGGAAAGTTTAGAGGTAGAGGATCCTACCCTTCACATCAGGTCACTATGCCATACCCACAAGGCGTCCATAGCCTCCCACCACAGTCCACTAGGCTCCCTCCCCATTTTGCTCTCCTCCCTCCCTCCTCTACTCTTGTAGCCTCAATTCTAGAGTCAGAATTTAGAGTTTGTTATTGGCTTGGCTTTATCTGACCCTTTGTTCTTTTCCTCTATATTCCACATATAAGTGACACCATCCTGTGTTTGTCTTTGTCCTTCTGATTTATTTTGTTTAGCATAATCCCCTTGCATTCCTTTCAAGTTGTTTAAATGACCTTGGATGAGAGAAACCCTTCCAGACTGCTCTGTCTGGTCTGTGCAGTAGAATCACCAGTAAATGCAGGCAGGAAATTTCCTTCCTTAAAGTGAACATGGGTCTGCAGAGCTTGGTTTAGATAAAAATGGAGACATCATTTGGATGGTACCTTTTTTTTTTTTTTTTTTTTTTACATTAAAAATATCTTTAGCTTTGTGCTGAGAACAGCAAGGAACAAATGGTTCTGTATATTGCCAGATCTAATGGAGACAGGTGGTGTGTTCAGCTTCACCCTGGGTGCTTTCCTCACATGCAGAGGAGGGCTTTGTTGCCAAATTCCAAGGTGGCTTAAATGATAGAGCCAATGAAAGTGCCACTTTGCTTTCTCTCCTATGCCCAGAGAGGAACCAGCCGCAATTCCCTAGGACTGTATTCCAAAACCACTTGGGAGCTGCAGAAATGCTTTGATTGCCTTTTGCTAAAACGTATTTTTCACCAGGCAGTAGAATTTCAAGCAAACAGCTTCATGAACATCATTTCATCAGTTTGCTTTGTTTACATTTTGGGAACTTGCTGGTGTTTTATTTGGAGGGGGTGTGGGGGAATTACTGATTTGAGTTTGAAGAACAATGTAGAATGTACAGGCTGTTTGCAACAGCATTTTGTTTTGCATTCCTTATTTTTCCCTTTTCTTCGTTTACATACAAAGGGTGTGGAGACTCTGGAGGGGGAGGGGAGGTTGTGGATATCATGTGTAGGAATTAGGGAAATCTCCCTGTGCCAGACACTGTGCATATGTAACATCAGACCTCGAAAGCACAGTGTATGGGTGACATAATATATTCAACAGATGTGCAAGTGCTACCTGTGTTATATCTGCATTTCATACACAGTGCATGTGGTATATCATGCATCCAATGAACAGTGCCAGCATTGATTGGTCTTCTTTACAGCCTCCCACCAAGCAGGTAGCATTATGATTCACCTTATAGATTAAAAGACTGAGTTTCAGGCCAGGCATGGTGGCTCGTGCTTGTAAGCTTCAGCCTATGAAGCGGCCAGGGTTAGGGATGGCGGTTCGAGTCCCGCCTGGGGCCCGTAGGGAGACCTAGTTCCAAAAAATAGCTGGGCGTGGTGGCGCACGCCTGTCATCCCAGCTACCTGGGAAGCTGAGGCTGGGGATTGCTTGAGTCTGTGGTACCCCGGGCAACGAGAGCCTGCGGTTCCACAGGCAAAAATAGCAAGACCTAGTCTCAAAAAAAAAAAAAAAAAAAAAGACTGAGTTTCAACTGCAAAGCATCCTAGATAGTGCCTTGGTGTCAGTCATTGACCTTCAGAAGACGACCTTGGTTTGCCATGATTTAGTATTAGATAGTTAAAGCTCCAGGGTGGAAAAATCTATCTGTCACAAAAATTATATATTGATTTTCTTATTGTATCCAGAGAAGTTGCTGTAAGCTACAGAGGGCCTGGCAAAGTAAACTTAAATCTATTCTCTTTTTTTAAAGCAAGATAAACAAGCCTTTAAGGTTGTTGGTGGTTTCTGTTTCCAGCTTTTGTGATCTCCTCATTTGAGAGCAAAGCTTCTTTATTCTGTGAGGGTCCACTTGAATATTTCCTTTTAGTTATGTAGAGAGAAAGCAATCACCAAACCACTAAATTTGAGACTAAAAAAGTCTGGAGATTGAAGAAAGCTGGAGCTGCAAGGAGATGTTATCACTAACAAATTAGTAAGTATAAATAATTAGTTTAGTTTAGTTTGTTTCAGAAATTTCCAGCAGTTTTCTCATCATTAAGCCTTCTAACTGTGTGTTAATATATCATTACATATACACATATGTTTTCTAAAATTGGCATTTGTAGGGTGAGTTAGTCAGGCTTTTTCCTCATTAGCCTCTATGACAAGCACCCGACTGAGTGGTTGTGCACGTGTGAGTGGGCTCCCCTGAACCTGGGAGGCAAGGGTAAGAGAGCCACATCATCCCAGGCTGAGAGAGCACAAGAGAGCATGGAAGTAGAAGAGACAAAAGCACAAAGAGAGCTCTAAAGGATGCACAAGAGTTCAGAGAAAGAACTTGAAGATTCCTAGGAGGCCGGGAGACTAACCAGCTCCCCTGGCCGGCCCTGCCTGGTGTGTCTGTGTAACTGCTAGAACCAATAAAGAACCTACCAAGAGGCTGCTTGGTTTCACAAACTGATGGTTGCATTACAGCATCGTATAGTGTAATGTTTTCCTTCATAACATTATTTTGAGTTCTTAAATGCTTTTCCAAACTGTGACTTTTAATGAGTGCATTATCTTGTATAAGTGTGCCATTATTAAGTAATTCTAAGATACATTAGGTGTTTCCATTTCCATCATTAAAAAAATAATGCTATGAGGAACATGCTTGCATGGAAATTTCTATAATCTTTTCTGATTATTTCATTAAAGTAGATTCCAAAATTTCTGGACTAACTGTAAACCTCTCCATACTTACGTCAAAGAGCTCTAGATAATGTTGCTAGGTTTAGCACATTGTCAATCTGGATGCTCACCTTAAATAAAAAGGTTTACCCATTTGATCAGTAAGATGGATTGCTTTATCCCCCTTTTGGCTTGATTGCCATTGAATCAAGCAATTTATACGGATAATTTACATTTTGTCTAATCATGTTCCATGAGATTATTTGTTTTTCATTATTTCATTATTTGAAAGAGTTCTTGCTATTTTAGGAATTTAGCTCTTTGTCACAATCATTGCAAATATTTTTCTAATATTTATACTGTTTGTTGAATACAAAATCTTTTGTTTCTACATAGTCAAATCTATCAATTTACCTTTTATAGTCTACTTCATTTTAGCAAATAATGAACAATGATATGAGAATAACATATGCAGCACTGCTATTCTGTTCAAATAATTGGAGCAACAGAAACTCTTTTCTTAATATAAATGTTTTTACTTCTGGCCTACTGTTGCTCTTTTATTATGGCTTAGTTCTTTTAAATACACTCTTGGGAAACCTAGAGGTACTATTCTTTCTGGTGTTTCCCACTTCATGCCTAAACATTTTCTATTTCTATGGAATATAAAGAATAGATTGCCATAGCTATCTTCCTATAGGATTCCACTTTCTCCTTCCCAAGTGAGACAAGTCCTTCATTGTTCTTGTGGATAATTTGGATTTCTAAAAATATCTGGACATTTAGGCAGATATTTTCTTATGGCATTTGTGGCAGAGGCAGACTGGCTATTCAGCAAACTAGTGTCCTCCTCTTGTCACAGAATGAAAATTGTTCTCTGTCATGTGTTTTTAGTCAAGCTTGGCATGTGGCTAGTGTAGTGGGACAAGAAGTGATGAATGCCACTTCAGGTCCTGAAGGTCCACACCTTTTACCAGAAGCTCTGTGTTCTTTCCATGTCCACAACAGTGTTTGAAGCCAGCAGAGGCCATATGATGGAGAGATCCTGGGGTCCTGAATCATCATCCATTAGAACTCTACTTTTTAATCTTTGGGAGAGAGAAATAAACCTCTCTTTAGTTAATCGCTGAAATTTGATTATAGCAATTAGCTTTACCTTTGTTAATACTATGTTCTTGTGGTCACTATAGAGAAAAGTTTCTTGCATGTACTGTGCTAAGAAAGTAGACTGATAGGGACCAATGTCAGTGCATAGGGCTGGGCTCTCTCCTCTCCAGATGTGACTGGAAGTAAGAGCTCTGGAAACCAAAAATAAGGTCTTTAGAAGAAAGCCATGATCAATATTTTTGTGTAATTTGAAGTGTTTTTACGTGTAACTTAAAAGAGAATTATGACAAGTGACTGGAAATTGCAGGAAGGCATATTCTAGCTTGTCATAAAGACATTAAAATAATAGAATGTGCTGCCTTGGGAAAACCTGAATCCCCATTCATGCCAAGAGGTGGATGATCATCACCCATGGATGCCTGTGGTAGGAAGTAGTATTAGACCATTGAGATCCTTTTCATATCTAAGAGTCAGTGAGACGAACTACTGTGTCACATTATTGTCCTGATCAATAAGTTTGTGATATCCTTCCAGATTGTTTCTCTCTTCCTGAGATTATAGGATTAGTAGAAACCATTACTGTCTGTGATTGTGACAGCCTCATTTAGATTCAAAGTGCTCTGGCTTATTTTTCCATCAAAAAAATTTGCCAACTAGGCTCACTGTTAGGTTTGCTTTCAGTTGCAGATGTTTATTGGCTATTGATTGACTTATGTAATAGCACATTCATAAGAATGGTGAGTTCAGGGCAGGTTGGCACAGCAATTATATTCTTTCCTTTAGACACCCATATTCGTTCCTTTTTCCATCTGCCACTGGCTGTGACAGCTCTGGCCTTTGGCAGTTCTAGACTGATTGTTGGGAGTTAGATCAGTAACAACTGGGATAACATCTTTTTCAGCCATGCCCTCAAGAACTGGTTTGCAGGAAACAGAAGTGGGCAATAGAGTACACGTTAAGAAGAGTTAGAAAATGTACTAGGATCCATGGAATATGAGGAATGAAGCAGTTTCAAAAATAGGAAAAGGAGTTTAGATATCTGACCAATAAATTAATAAGGATACTCCTTAGGTTCTAGAGCAGAGGCTTGACTTAATGGAAAGGGTATTCAGAAGTCTAGGCTGATGTCATTTCATTTTGAATAGGTTTGAGTGAGAAGCAGCCATGATCTCAAAAGAGGTTTTGTTTTTGAAGGTCCTTCAAAAATTCTCAGTAGTGGTGATTCTCAGTAGTTAATACTTTGTTGAAGTCAATTATTAATGATGGAATTTCACATGGTAGCTTGAAATTGATCATGTAGTACTAGCAATTGGAAACTGGCAATCAGTGTAAATCAGAACTTTCCTCTCTAGAACAGAACACCAGCTTACCAACACAACACTGATATTGCTTAATACATCTGGTTTCCTTAATTCTCTCCAGGATTATGAAAAATCGTATTACACAAAAGAGAAAAATAAATTCTAAGACTGAAATGGTATCATATAAGTTCCCAGAGGGTAAGTGACAAACCTAATAATCTGTTCTTCCCAACTGCATAGGGAATAATTGGGAATAAAATTGTTTCATTTGAATGAAATACCTCAAAGTAATTATTCTGTATTAATGCTTCTCAGACATAGTGTACACATGAATTTCCTGGGAATCCAGTAAGTGCAGATTTTGATTCAGAGCATTTGGAGGAGTGTCTGAGGTTTGCTTTTCTAGCAAGCTCTATAGCAAGGCATTGTTGCTGGTCTGGGGACTTTGAGTAGCAAAACTTCAACCTCTTTCAACCCAATTTTCACTTCAAAACTTCAACCTCTTTCAACCAGCTTCAACACAGTTTTTGTAATCTGTTGCACAAGAAAATGGTGCAGGGGAGACTGCAGTTGTATGACGAAAGTGTTAGAGAGGTCCTTGCACCTGGTGACATTTTGCAGTGATAAGGAACTGTCCTTTTTATTTCTGAATCTGCTGGGGAGACTGACTTTGGTTAAGTTAATTAAATGATACTAGCCAGTTTACCAGCCAGCTGGAAATACTAGCAGTGATTTGATTGAAGCTAGTTACCAAGTACACCGGTAGTCAGATTGGCTTGATTGGTTCCAGCAAGTCAAAAAATGAGAGCAAGCTGCATGGAAAGAAATGCTAATCTTTTTCCTTCCGAGTCTATTTATTTTGCAGATGAATAGTATGTTCTGCTAGACTCTCAGGGTGAAAAGATTAATGGAGGCTTCCAACTTGAGTTTGACAAACTCGGCCATGACAGTTTTGTCTATGAGATACATTGCTTTGTTTTTGAACTTGTTGCCTAGGAATCATTTTTAAGCCACTGAGTTCAGTGTCACTGAGGAGACTGCCATGGACTTCATATGGGTAGATGTAGATGCATTGTTCTTGGAATTAAAAAAATGAATGAGCTACGGCTTTGTTCTCTGCTTTAATGGTACTTCTCGGAACTCTCTCTTTGGAGATAAATTTGATGTCTTGGAAATTATAGATTTCTACCCAAGGTCCAGAAATTCCACTAAGAGTATCTGGGTGGAGGGTAAATGAGTTAGTTAGCCTTTTCCCTCCATTTAACCTGTATATCCAGCACCTGGGGTATTGTGTCTTCCCCATGATTGTGTGGTCCAGGGGGTATGCACTTGGATAAGTGTGCATACCTGGGCCTTAGAGAGATGGGATGAGAGCACATGAGGGAGCACAAATATGACAGAGAGAACAAGAAAATGAGAGAGAGAGAGGAGAGAGAGAGAGGATAGAGAGAGAGAGAGAGAGAGAGAGAGAGAGAGAGAGAGAGAGAGAGAGAGAGAGAGAGAGAGAGAGAAGCCAGAGAAACCATGAAGATTTCTGGGGTCTGGGAGGCAGTCAAGGCTTGGTCCTGGCCTGCCTGGTGTGTCTAACTGCTAGAATTAACAAAGAACCTATGCAGATTGGTGAACCTTATGTTTGCTCTTACAGTTGGCGATGAGGATTGATTACACTACAGTGGGTAAACCACCAGCATTCACTGCTCTTTCTGAAATTGTACTGAATTCTGTTTTGTGAAATCCTTCACTGTGACCCAAGCCAGAAGACAGTTAAGCTAAAACCAGTCTCTGTTTTATGTCTGGAAATTAGAATGAAGAAAAGAGTTGAAGTGCAGTGGAAAATGCAGGAACTCTGCAAAGTTGCTTGGAAACCCTTGTAAACTTGAACTAAAAGTTTAGTTAGCAAATGGAAACTGGAATACCCAAGCAATACCACAATTAGCCTTCTGAGATGCTGCTAAGGCAACAAAGGTTTAGTTTTCACCAACGAAGAATTATCATTGGGCAAGGCTGGAAACTTTGACTGTGAGATATGCAACACCATTAAATTTTAATCTGAAAGAAACCTCAGAGATGCTCTAAGCCATACTGCTGGATTTATAGAGAAGGAACTAAGGCTCAGAGAATCTATAATTTTTCCCAAAGTTACCCTGCTAGCTGGAGAAAGAGAAATTCAAGTACCCTGACTTTTTTTTTTTTTTATTTCCTTGGTCAACTTACCATGCCTCAGGTCTTAGATTAAATACTTTATATTTCTTATTTAATGCTCACAAACCCATATAAAAAACTAGCATTCATTCATTTATGCCAGTCATACTTATTACACATCTACTATGTCCCAGCCACTGCCTGAGGTGCTAGAGTCTGAGGTGCTAGAGTCTGAGGTCCTAGGTGTTAGAGCAGAGTTATTGTGCTTATATTCTTAGATTCTAGTAGGAGAAAGAGACACAGTGATTAAATAAACCAACAATATGACCATTTCATATGGTGGTGAGAGCTATGGTGAAACAAAGCAAGTGTATATAATGAAGGGTGCCTGAGTTGGAAGAGGACAGTTTAATATAGAGAAGGACCATTTTTGCTAAGACCTGAATGATAAGAAGAGTTTCTGGCAGAGGAAACCATTAGATTCTGGTTTTTAAGTACTGTTTTCCAATCAAAGAAATCAGGGCTCCTTGCAGAACTGGCTGACTATCAGGGAAAGCACAAGTGGAAACTGGTAAGAATGTGTGCAAAGAATGATAGAGCATGCCTAAGGAACATCAAAACCAATCTGAGGGGTCTTTTATGGCATTGAATGGGATACCTTGAGCCCAAAAGATGATATTAGGCTATAACCCGATTGCTAAAATAAGAATCTATGAGTCTATAATAGTATGAACAATTCAAGAAACAATAAATCTCTTGATATTTTTGAAGAATGGGATATTACACTGTCTCAAAGTAATGCTTATAAAATACTTACAAATTACAAAGTAAAAAAAATAGTAATTTTCACTCATGGGTCTGGCAGGTTTCTTCAGGGAACGTCAACAGTAATGGAACAAATGGAAATTTTGTGCAACTTTAGAAAGTGAATGAGAAGAGCAGACATCACCTCTGAGATGATTGATGCTGTGATATATGATGTGAGCACTATACCACAGTCCTCCCAACATAGCCAAGATCTCAGGTTTATAGCAGAAAACCTCACATTGAAGACCATTGTTAAAGGAAAAAACTAGCCTGTAATCTTCACAAAATATACCGAGATCGTGAAAGTCAAGCAATCATCTAGAAGCTGTTGTACTAGACTAGATAGCCACAAGTCATTCAGTGCAACCTGTGATCCTGAACTGCCTCCTTTGGCAAGAACAGACACTGGTAGGACAAGTGGCTGACACTTGATGGTAGTGGCTAGCAGAGCTTCAAGGCTAATTTCCCTCTTTGATGGTTGTATTGTGGCTACAGGTAACTACACTAATGTTCAGGTAACTACACTAGTGTTCTTGGAGGTGCGGAGCCAGAATGCCAGCTGCTTACCTTCAGTGGTTCTGATGTCCTGTTTTCATGACTCTTCTATTTGTTTGGAATTGTTTTCAAATAAAATGCTTAAAAATTAAATGAAAACAGGCAAAAGGACTGTCCCTTTCTATGCCATGTTCTGTATTTAAAATGAAACCTTGTGTGAAGTGCACCAACTCTGAAACCAGCTCCGTGCATTTAAATTCTGGTTCTGAGTCTCCTTAACCAAATGATTTGTCTGTTTTGCGACCATTTTCCTGTTAGTACATATGAGGAGGAGGTAATAGCCCATTTTTCAGTGTTGAGAAGAGGTTTTTGTGGCCTAATTATGCAAAGACCCTACGACAGGTCATGGTTCATCATAAATAGTCAATAAATACTGAATTTTACTCTTATTTCTTAACTGATAAACATTTAGGTAACACCACATTTTGGATGGCACTTGTTGTTTCTTATTGTTCAGTTATTTCTGTTTCATATTTCAGGAACACAGGTCAGTAACAAGATTCCACACAATTCAACCCAAAACATTCTTTCTGCTCTGCCATCACTTTGCCCTCTGAAGGATACCAGATTTCTCCCTTGAACAAGCTCCAAAATACTCCTTCCTTGAACTGGACTGCTTCTGCCATTTGGTGGCTCCTAACTAAACTCCAGTTTATATGGCCAATTACTTTCTAAAAGTAACTTTCTACAAGCATTCTGAGAGTATAGTGACAGGGTTATAGACTTCCTGAGAGCCTTAGGGAGAGACAGTCTGTCCATCTTTGGACAACTAGACATAATTGGAAGATTTGGCCAGATAAAAACATGTTGATTGCTAGCACCCACAGCCAAGACTGTGGAAGGCCAACATTAATTTCTCAGAGACTGGAATCTAGAACTGCTTGTTGTAATTCTGTTTTTAGAACTGAAAACACTCACAAATCACTGAGACCAGTCCGTTCATTTTATGAGGGAGGGAGCAGAGATCTAGAATGATTGATGCCCAGGTAGCTTCTTGCCTTTGGAGTTTAGAGATAGTCTGACATTGAAATGAAATAGACTAGGCAACACTGAGGTCCTATGACAGAAGGGAAAAAATATTTCTGGGAAGAAGTGCATGTTTTTTAGATGTGGAGACATTTGTCAGAGTCAGGTGGAGGCCTCTCCTGTGGGATGTCCTGGTCTGCTGCCCTCCAGCCGGTGGGCTCTCTCCCACCTGCAGGTAAGGTCTCAGTTCTGAAATTCTCCAGTTCTCCTCACATCTGTCTAATGTGTCTTGCAGACCATAGACAAAGCACTGTGTAATTATTAAGTTGCCGTCAGAGTGTTCTATCAGGCTCTTATGGAATGACAAGTTGTCAAACCTTTAGCCTTAAGCTCCCAGCTGATCTTTCTGATTCAGTGACTGAGTCAAATTCCTCAAGTGCTCTGATCACACTATATGTCCATTCCACAGCTTGGGAGACTCCAACTATTTTTGGTAGAAAAACAAATATCCTCTAGGCTGCCAGCAAGTTTGCCAAGACATATCCTGACTCATTATACAAGTACCAAGATATAAAACCCTAAAAATAGAGACCATACTTTAATATTTTATTTGGCATTAGGATATGTTCATATGAGCTGCAGTCAGTATTTTAGACTAATTTCATTTGATTTCCTGGGTATTATGCTCTTTGGCTGTGGAGGGCAACTTCTTATTTCTTTTTATCTCTGTTTGGCTTCAGATTAAGGCTTTGCACATTAAAAAAAAAAAAAAACCATCTGTTTAATAATTATTCTTCCTTTTCTTTTTTGACTCACTTGTTATGCTAACATTACTGTGTCTAAATAGAAAGTCTATATTTGATTTAGATGTGGAGACATTTGTCATTGTTCATTTAAAAACTTTTTTCCTAGTTTAATTAGAATTTAGAGTATACCAGAACTAGATCCTTTTCAGTAAAGCAAGAATCAAAATTGCTTTTATCAATCCCAGTGGGTTAATGACAGTATCTGTGTTTATATTTGAGATCCATTAAGGAAGAAAACTTTCCTGTTTTCTTTGATGGGATAAAAGCATTAACTTTTTCTTTAAATATGACTTAGAATTTAACTTTTCATTGGGATTTCCTTATTTTATTAAGTGGCACAATGAACTTTGTGTAAACTGCATTTGGGAATAAAAGTGAAGTGCAGTTGCTAGAAGCCTGCTTCTTTGCAGCTGGACCTGATGGTGTGGGTTAGGTAAAGGGTTCTTAACCTTACAAAATGTGCTTTTTCTTTTCTTTCCTTACTTACCCCAGTGAGGAAAATTAAGGACTACAGGATTTAACTGATTACTTATATATTTCTTGACTGTCACCCAAGGAAAGATTGCCTGGTAACCCCTGATAGATGTGCTTCTCTCCCTCTTCAAATACATGCTCCTCTCCCTCCCCGCATTCTATTATTGCTCTACAATTTCAAAGAAATTGCCTCTGGTGTATGTTTGCAGCACTATTTGCAGCTTAAGGACAATTGGAGTTTAATGATTCTTGTGACTTGGACTGTCCTATTCTGATTAGTGTCCTTTTTACCAGTTGTGATTGGGAAAACTCTTCTAGAAATTGCCTTGAGTTGGCTCATTTGAACATAATCATTTGACTCACATTCGAAGACATGTTATCTTTCCATGGTTGTCATACCACCACCTGAGATCTTCCTGTGTTTTAGTTGTAGAACATGGTGAAATTCATTATTCATTGCCATCACTGACCAGAGGGAAATTCTTTGGGGGTTGGTGATGTTCCACTAATATCTGTGATTTGTCTCTTGTTATGCATTGTAGGGATTTGGTGGTCCTTTTAAATTATGATAAATTTTTGAGCTCAGAGAAAAATTTCAAGTATAGTTTTCCTAACTCCTTTACCTAGATTCTATACATGTTTACTTTTTGGTGTATTTGCTTTATTCTCTCTCTCTCTCTCTCTCTCTCTCTCTCTCTCTCTCTCTCTCTCTCTTTCTCTGTATTTTTCCTCTGAGCTATTTGAGAATACATTGGAGACATTATACCTTTTACTCTTAAATACTTTTATTTTCTCCCCATAATCACAGTACAATGCTCAAGACTAAGCAATTCAGTATTATATAAGACTATCATGTAATCCACAGTCTAGACAGAAATTTTTTCAAATGCCCCAATATCTTCTATTACTATTTAAAAATTCAATTGTGTTTTAAACATGAAGATTTAATTTTTCTACTTGTGACTTGTATATTTGCTTTTCCCTCCACACCTTGTCATATTTAATTTAACTAAAACTGTTTTGTTTCCTAAGCTCTGCTTTATACTTGATTGGAGGTTTTCATGAGTATGTGCACCCACATTTCTTAAGAGCAAAGCCCATCAATCCTTAAACTTTGCATCTCCTTGACTCCTTAACTCCCAACTTGTATTTACAGAATGAAAAAAAGGAGGAAAATTCCATTTTATGTTTTACTTTTAAGGGTGAGACCATTTTATTGAGGGATTTCAAAGGAGGCAGAAGGGATGAAGGATGGGGGATCGAGACCTGAAATTCTGATTCTGTGGGGATCTCCCCAGCTCCTCAGCTGCAGAAAGCAAAAGCCCCATTTTAGATCCCTGTACCTCAACTTTCTAATTATTTAGTACCATGCCATTCTTTTTCATGAGGGGTACATCCTTGTACTTCATCCTGCCCCTCGTTCTGTGTCCTCTCACATTGTCCCAGTGAGTCTGTACTTTTTGCTGAGATTATATGTACACACACAATCCCCCTCTTCACAAAGGCAGTAGGCTGTGAACTCAGTGGAAGACATTTACTTTCTGTTTCCCAAGATCCACATCTTCCTTCTCATTAAAAACATACAACTAGGTCTGGGGACTTTATTATGTCATCCTAAATTCTCATTTAATAAACTACTATGAGGCTTTGGGGGATACTTTTCCTTTTAAAGTTTTTCTTTACTCTCATAGCATTTATTGCTTTTACCATTTGCTCACTTGGCAGCAGAGAGTAGTGATTTGACTGAGGGAGCTGCAGAACAAACCCTCTCTGGACTCAGAATCACGTGATCTGAGCCAAGCCTGGTCTCTGTTTTTGATTCTGTGTGACCTTGGAATAAATCTAAGCTCTATTTAGAAACTGAGGCTGAGGGAGGATCAGAACTTATATAAAACATAGATAGACACTTTCAGAGACAAGACCACTGTCCTAGCTCTACCACTTACTAGAGCAAGGGTTATCCTGTAAAAATCATTTGTGAAAACGTTACTACTTAGAGCCCTATCCATCTTACTATAAGTACCTGACATGTAGGCTGATGGTAATGATTCTTATTTCTCTATTATCCATATGGAAGTTCTAGTCTACTAGTCTATTTAACTTTAAGGTATAAATAGGTTTCATCCAAAATACTAGCTGGATCAACTTATAGGATCTGCCTGGAACAGGGTGGAGGAAGTATTCAGACCCAATTCCCTCCTCTCCTTTCTCCTCTGGCATCCAAATTATTATTGATGGCTATTGAGCACAATTTAGCACATGCTTTTGATTAAAATAGGTGACGGTGGTGTCTCCTCTAAATGTGAATGTGTCTCTCTGGGAAAGAGAGAGAATGAAGGACATAAAGGTAGGGGGAGCAAATGAGAAGGGTGAATTGAGAAGGAAAAGAAGACAGGGGAAGCAAACTGGGAGAGAGCTGGGAATATTTCTGATCTCCAAGGGGCATGATTCACATGGGCAAATGAGAAGGGATAGAGAAAGTGTTCTTTCACTTTGTTTCAAGGTAGAAAGTGTTCTGCTCTAAACAAAGTATTTTTTGTAGTTCATTAATTTAATTAAAACTAATTTATCATGTACATATGTGTCCACATTATCATCTTAATTGTTGAAACATCAGGAAATAACCTACTTAATGATGTCCCTAGGTGTTGGGACATCATGGACCCCACCATGCCCAGTAATTCACTTCAAATATAAACTTCTCGAGAGTGGCAGCCATATTGACTGTTCCATGAACCGCCTTTGAAGACCAAGGTCTTCTTTCTCACAGAGTGTCTATCTTTCTCACCATGTACCATGTGTCTGCTGAGTCTGTTGGGAGTTGCCATTCAATTCTGATCTGATATGAACTACCTGTAATGAGGTCATATTTCATGAGTTAAGGATTCAGTCCAACTCACAACTTCCTCATAAGTTCTGGGGTTCCCAGGTCACTTGCACTTTTGACCAACTTAATACAATTTGGGGCTTCTCACCACCTCTCTGAAGTTGTGTGATTCACTACAGTGACTTATGGGACTCAGAAAAGTGCTCTACTTATGATGACAATTTTCTTTTTTATTACTATATTATTTTTTTTTTTTAGGAAGCATTGATTTAGGCCAGGCATGGTGGCTCGTGCCTGTAAGTTTCAGCCTATGAAGTGGCCGGGGCCAGGGATCGTGGTTCGAGCCCTGCCTGGGGTGCGTAGCGAGACCTAGTTCCAAAAAAATAGCTGGGTGTGGTGGTGCGCACCTGTCATCCCAACTACCTGGGAAGCTGAGACTGGGGATTGCTTGACTCTGGTACCCGAAGCATTGATTTACAACACTGGTATGACTTTATGGGTTTAGCTTCACATCTCTTCAGATATATGTTTCTACACTACACAAAACACTCTTAGTTCTCCATCAAGTTTTCTTAGAAAAGATACAAATCAGGATGCACCAAATGAAGAACTATATGGGATAAGCTTTGGGAAGTTCCCCAAAACAAAGCTTCCTTGTCCTTACGACACATTGATGTGTATCAACAACCAGGAAAGTTAACTCAGCAGATTAAGCCAGGATCCTAAGAGGTGACTCTTTAGTTCATGTTGTGAAAACTTCAGCAGGTCTGTGACCACCTCATGCTTCCCTCTGATGCTCTTGAAGTTGAGAAAAGGCCAGTAGTCAGGTGTTTCTGGACGGAGGACCATGTCAGCTTCAGCAGTGACTGTTCTTCATCTGGTGACAGGTAAAGTGGGTGACAGAGCAGCAGCTGCCTCATGTCTGCTCAGCTTGTTCTTCTAGACGTGACTGAGCGATGGCCCTGGCAGCTTCTCTCTGCTCAACAGAGTGCTGTGTTCTGGGCCAGCCATGGAGGGAAGGTTCCTGAAAGAATGATTAGAGAAATCTGGGGTGTGCAGACACCAACTTCCTCAAATCCTGTGGTGGTGAAGGAGAGAAGGAAGGGAGAAGGGAAACTGGGTAAAAGCAGACTCTTGCTGCACCTCCTGACAGCCGTTTCCTCAGGTGCGTGGCCTGGCTAGCAGGCAGCAAACCCACCTGGAGAGCTAGTCGCTCATCTTGACAAGGTGAAGATCTTTTTGCTTCATAAACACTAAGGAAAAAATTATCCCAGGGAAACCTCTCAGTGCCTGGCCACACTGAAATCTCTCTCATCACCACAACATGCGTGTCAAATGTTCCTTCTGTTTCTCCTCATCAACAATGTTAGGGATTATGCTTTGCGTTTAGGCACTTGTGACTTGGAGCTCTTGAGGAGTCCTGTAGAGACCCCACTGCTTATAAACTAGCTCTGCTGCCACCATGAGAGAGGGCAAGGGACAAGCATGTGGGCAGTCAATGTCAGGTCCACTTCTCAGGAGTGAGGCTGAAGTAAGTCTAACTGGCATTGCATAGCCTGCCCCACCTCGCCCAGTGCAACTGGGGAAACCAGCAGCTAAATGCAGTGCTCTTGAAACTGTCAGCCACGGACCTGTGGAAGGTGAGTTTGCAGGAAGAGGACGTCAGAGAAAGACTCCCAAGATTGCCAAAAGAGAGGTGGTGTATAAGGCTGGCTGTTCCTCAGCCCATTTAGTGTGAGGCGAGAGTAGGAAGCATAAGGGATGAATGTATGAAGGTGTGAACTGTTTAGTGATTTACTTTACAGACCTGTATATAACTTATATCCACTTTGTTTGCATGGACAACACCCAGATCTCCCAGGAACCTCAAAATAGAGGACCATGAGGGGCTTTCTCCCAGATCTATGCAGCAGTCAACTCCCACTTGCCCCCTGACCAGTGTCTTCCAGGGATGCTGATGACTGCCCCCCACCCCCCAATATTGCTTTTTGTTGTTGTTGCATTGACAAAATTTTTGGAGGCTGAAGTAGAAATCGTCTTCAAGCAATATATAAACTAAATTATGCTTCAGTTCTCTCTTGTTTAATCAGACTTGACAACTGTACTCTGACTTTGGGAGAACTGGGGGTTCAGCTAGGAGGGTAATGGCCATTTGCTTCTTATCAGCAGATGCCGTAATCCAAAATTGCCCAGCAGATTCTCCCTACAGTTTGTGAATTAGGGCAAATACCCATCATAGAGAGTTAATATTGGAAGGAACCAAGGAAATGGAATTTAGGGAGGGGGCAGGTAGGTTAAGTGACTTAAGACCACTTATTCACTTTTTGAGACACATTTGCTGAGTACCTGGAACTGGAAAGAAAATCAAATGATGATATGAATAAATGTTTCTGGAGTCACTAGTTCCAGCATGTGTGTCATGCCTGGCAGCAGACAGGAAACTTTTCAAAACCACATACCTCCAGATCAAACTGGGAAACACTGAAGCTTCTGCTGAGGGCAATGGAAATTAGGGGTCTGTACACCATCTTCTGCCCTGTCTGACTTTCCTCTGGGGTGCCACCTTCCACACTCCCATGGTGTGTGACCTCTGCCTGCTAAATCTTGGCATGTTTGCCCACTCCTTACGGACTTTGGCTTATAGTTGCTGAGGGCACTTCAGTCTCTCCTGTCAGCATTCTGCCAGAAACCTCCTGGCTTAAGCTTGCAAGTTCATTAGGTATAATTTCTATTTTCCAGCACACTGTTGGTAACAATTACATCAGATGCTTTGCCATGACAAACCATGGGACACCATTTTTCTAGGTTTCTAGAATGTTTTCTTATTTTTTCAGCTTCTCACAAAATATATTTTGCGACAATATATACACACTTGTGACCTGTGTCCAGTGTCACATCCTCTAGTTTCAACAGAACAGCATCCAGTTGTCTAAACCTTTTGCCATCGAAACCACCTAGGCAACAAGCCCTTGTGTCTAGCTCGTATGACTATCTATCAACTGGGCTTGTTTGGGCTTGGCTCCAGGCTACGTGCTCAGATCAGTCTGTTCCCTGGATCTCATTCTTCTGGGACCAGCAGTCTCCAGGGCACAGTCTTCTCACGACCATGTCTGAATGAGTAGAAGCACGCAATGTCTTTTAAGGCCTGGCTTCAGAACTTGTTCACAGTTACTTCTGTCTGTACCACAGTGGCCAAGCACAACATCAGTGAGACAGAGATGTATATTCCGTTTTGAGTGGTAGCAGCTCCAGAATCACATGGCCGAGGGAGGTCTGAAGAGCAAGAAGGTGGTGGGGGTCTCTTGCAGCTATTCTGGGGGAGCAAGGCCACCTGATAGTCTCTGATGACTTTCCATCAGATGTCTTACTTTGAACTCCAATGTCAAGTCCTTCCAGAGATACCTAGTCCTGCTAATTCCTTGGGGGTTTATGCAGTGTGAAAAGGTTGCTTCTTGCCTTTCTCACTACAGCCTTAAAATTCTTATTTTCAGGTTTGTTGAGTCAGTTACCACCCACTCATCTACTTTCCAACTCCCAAATTTAATTGCCATCATCTTTTCTCACATTTCTCTTTGTCCTGGTGTGTTTATCCCTATAATAAAATCATTTTACTGTCATTTTTGTGGGGTTTGGGGTGAAAGTAAGGCTAAATGCCCATTTTCAGTCCCACCTGACTCTATCTTGACACCTTAATGATCAGCCTCCTTTCCCTCCCTTGCTCCTCTAGCTTTAATCACCTGCTGCCCAGAGCTCCTTGTTGCCCAGAGACAGCCACATGGAAGGGCCCTGATGAAGTGCCTGATGGGATGGTGACTCACTGCTTAGTCTGGCTGGTTGTTGGACACAGCATCAGCTGCAGGGCAACCCTTTCTGACTCAGTGTTGTATCCATCAGCACAAAATAGATTTTAAGAAATCATCTGTCTCTTCAGAGCCCTGAAGATGTAACATCTCTGTTTTGATCTGAATCATTTAGTTGAACATACACTTAAGTGCTCACACACCTCTAATAACAAGATGGGTTTTCTTATACTAAGTCAAAATGTACGAAAATACAACTATCTGGTTTAGCTTGACTGTTTTCATTCTTTTTATCTTAGTTCATTGGAAAGAATAGAAGTGGGTAGGAGACTCAGAAACTCAGAGCTTGGTTTCCAAATGTGAGTGGACTGTTGGAGTTTACCTCTGACAGCCTAGCAAGGCCTAGGGTGCAAGTGTGTAGCAAGAATAATATTTACATCCTGAATTGTTTGCTCCACAAGCATTCCAGCTGCACTGTCTCTCCATAGTTAGAGAAACAGAAGGACTTAATCTCAGGTGAAACTATCTCAAAACTGAAAGGAAACATTTTGGAGCATTATTGAGACAGGAACCTACCCATATACTTCCAAGCAAAGACTCCTCTGTTGGATTAGTAACCCCTGAAACAGAAAAAGACTTTTTCTTTTTTAATGATGTGCATCTTTTCATGTTTCTGTGTGGTCAATTACTTGATTATCTTTTTATTTATTTTTTCTTCATTAATTTATTTTTTTTTAATATTTTGTGGGTATAATTTCTTTTTCTTTTTTTACATCGTTATCTACTATGGGATTCTCCCACCACTTTATCACCTGTGAACCATTGTCTTAATCTTTTGTGGTCCTTCCACCCCATCCCACCTTCCCCTCATGCTCTGTGCTTCAATTCTGCTGAAAGTTAGTTTTAAATTTTTTCTTGTCTCTTTGTTTTCCCTTTATCCCATATATAAGTGAAACCATCCAATATTTCTTTTTCTTTCTGGCTTATTTCTGCCAGCATGATTCCTTCTAGCTCCATTCATGTTGCATCCCTATTCTGCAACTTTTCCTTATTCCTTTGGGAGATTTTCTTGCTCTTTGGTGAGAAAACATGTTCCCTTTTTCATTATTTTGGGGGGATTCAAAAGAAACCATGAAAGCTCTTGGCACACAAAGGTTCTGTTCAAATACAGGTTTTGTTGGGGGATAGTTGTGAACAGAAGACATTTGTATAGGGTAGGTATGCAGTACATCTCTGTGTATCTTCCAGTCCTTCAAACATATTAGTCCTGGCAAGCTGAATAAGTTCTGCGAGTTGTTTACTCCAAGGTACGCTTGATGATAAATAATAAGATGGGCACCTGGTACTTGCCAGGCCCTGTTCTAAGCACTTTATGCATATTAAGGCTTCATCCTCTGAACAACTCCATGAAGTAGGGTCTATAAATCTTATTAGCCACCATTTTAAAATGAGCAAAAGAAACCTAGAGAAGTGAAGTCACTTAAGATCATACTGTTTAATGACTGGTGGGGTCAGGCCCCTCACAGCAGCTCCAGAGTCATTCTCTCACTAGACATTCTTGTGTGGGCTCTTCTTCCTCTAATGGCCACGGCATGCCCTTTAAGGTGCTCTCAGAGTCTACAGCTTACGTCACTATCCTCTGCCTAAACAATTGCCACATATTCCTGGTATTAATTTCCATCTATGTGCTATGGGCTTCCATACTATGTCCAGCCTGGTCTCTCGGTGCCCAGCAGAGTTTTTTCCAGTGTGTACTAAGTGCCTTCATTTGAATGCATTGAAATCACCTCTAAATAACTCTTCATAAAATAGAATTTTATTTGTGATTTTTTTTCATCTTTCCCATTAAATCTGCTGCTTCTCAGTCTGGCAACACAGGCAGGTAAGAGAACTGAATCATGCTTGAGTCTCTCTATATTTACCTTTCAAATCCATCCAGTCCATTACTAACACTTGCTAACCTGGCCACGTGGATAGTTCAACAATGACTGTGTCTTTGTGTGCTGGGTCAATATCATTGTCCAGGGCAGCATCATCTTCTGTCTAGATCATTATAGCATCTTCCCTAAGGAGTCTCCCTGCCTCCAGTTTTGCAGTCTTGTCTTTGTCTCCCATTGTGCTTAATATGACCTTTCTAAGACCAAACTTAGCACTTTTCAAATGGCGTCTAATGACCTTAAGATGAAGGCTAGTGTCCTTAACTTGGCTCTGTAGGGTAAATGAGCTAGCCAGGCCTTTTTCTTCATTAGTCTGTATATCCAGCACTGGGGGTATTGCATCTTTCCCATGATTTTGTGGTCCAGTGAGTGTGCATGTGTAAGTGTGCACACCTGGGCCTAGGGGAGAGGGAGTATAAAAGAACACGAGCATGCAAGACAGCATGGGAAGAAAGAGAACACCACAGATAGATCATGGAGATTCCTGGAGTGTTCCCCTCTTCTACCCCCACCCCACCCCCATACTGCCCTGCACTGTCCTGCCTGATTTGCCTGTTTAGCTAAAACCAATGAAACCTACACAGATTGGTGAGCATGATGCTTACAATTGATGAGGATTGAGGTGATGAGGATTGGTTACACCACAGCTTCCAAGGATGGTTGTGACCATCCAGATCCAATAGCTGCAGCCTCAGCTCCCATCTCTCTCTCTCTCTCCTCCCCCATGTCACAGCCATACTGAACATCATTTAGCACTTCTATATCCCTTTCCCTCCTCTCTTCAGTGCCTTTGCACATGAAGC
The DNA here is from genome assembly GCA_004024945.1 of Uropsilus gracilis. Classification (NCBI taxonomy): domain Eukaryota; kingdom Metazoa; phylum Chordata; class Mammalia; order Eulipotyphla; family Talpidae; genus Uropsilus; species Uropsilus gracilis. The sequence goes on along the minus strand of PVHY01001901.1, from coordinate 33,641 downwards.
TCTTTATTGTACATAGAATAGTTTCAATTCCTCACACATAATACCTTTCTGATTAGCCCCTACTCATCCTTCAGGTATTAAACTAAGAATTTTCTCTGAGAAGCATTCCTTGACTTTTAGACCTTATTAGATGACTAATAAGTACCCTATGTAGCACTTTGAATTATTACAATTGTTTACTTTTTTTGTCTCTCTGGCCACACTAGAAATCCCTTAAAGGCAAGGACCGTGCAGGTCTTGTCATTAGTATGCCTCCTGAGACTAACACAATGTCTGGCACATAATAGGAACTCAGTAATTATTTCTTGACTTTTAAGAGTCTATTGTATAAAACAATATGTAATACTTAATACTCTCCATTATATTTTTTATGTTGCCACATTCTTAAAACAACCCCCCCCCCAATCCAGTGCTCTGTTCTCCCTAATTCTCCCTAATGGACCAACATTTAAAAAAAAACAAACTGAAGACATGCCTTTGCTACTAGTGATTCAAGATACTGGGGAACAAAAGAAAGTAAAGGGAAGACTTTTCTTTCTTTCCCTAGATGGTCTATGAACTGGTATCACTTATACTCGTAGGAAAGCAGTGAAATAATGAGCCGATAGTAGTCATGAGGTATGAGCGGTGCTCAGAGTATCTAAGTGCATAGTGCCTGCCGAAAAAAGGTAATGGGAATAACCAGAACCTTTCCTCAAAGGGAATAAAGACATGACAGATGTTGTTCTGCTTCTAACAAGAATAATCAGTTTCATTTGTCTTCATAAAAAGTAAAAGAGCCTGTCAATGAGGTTCCTGATAAAAGGAACAGGGCTTGATGCTTTTTAGTCATAATCAGTCCTGCAGAACCTCCTGCAAATAGGAAACGAGTGTTTTCTGGCATTTTGGATTATGTTGAAACTTGAATTTACAAAAGATGACAGCAACTGGTTGTTGACAGTGTTCCAGGCTGGCAACCTTGATTGGGGCAGAGAAGTTCTTCTCTTTGTGTGCCCATTGCACCCCTTCGCCCCCAGCCAGGAGTCTCTCCTGAGCCTCTTCAAAAACAGAACCAGTGGGGCTGCACCAGGTCATTGACTGATCTATTCCAGGTCACTTCCCAATGTTGGAATTCTCCATGTTTGGTTCTCTGCTCACACAGTTTTCTGTCCCCCAAGAGCACCGTTGCCTCCATCTTGAGACATTCTTGTCTTTTAAGTATCAGCTTAGATACCTCTTTCTGTGTGATCATCTTCAAGGGGTAATTTCTACAGTCAGAACTTACACTTTATAGCCAGTCCAGCCCTCGGCTGGGCCTTCATTTCTTCACCTGCTGACGTGGCATGGGAACTGAATGAGGCTTTTTAGTAGAGTGGTTAAGCATGTGGACATCAGAGCCAGAATGCATGTTTCAAGTGCTGATTCAATCACCTTCTAGCTATATAACCTTAAGAAAGTTCATGGGCCTCTCAGTGCCTCAGTTTCTCCATCTGTAAAATGGAGGTGATAAATTCTGCATTGATCTCTTGTATTAAATGAGTTTGTTGAAGAAAACTCTTCAGAACAATGCCTAACCTTTAATAAATATTGGGTTTTATTTTATTCTATGAAGGATAACATGTAAAATGTTGGAAGTAGGGCTGACCCAAAGTTAATTTTTAATACATGATAAAGATAGTTGTAATTGTTCTGTTGTGTTTTTTTAGTAATCTCCAACATATTAGGGAGAGGTTGTCCACATCCTGTGTTCCACAGTAGGTTGGTCATAACCCTTCTGGCATCTTCCATGTGGTATTGTCATTATTTCCATTCTGTCTTCCATATTAGACTTTGAGATCCTTTTAGGCAAAAATAGGTAAATGTTTGAGGTTGGTTAAAATGAAGAATTGCCATATTTCAGCTGGGTTTTTGACCTGAAGACTGATGCTGATAACATGTCAGAGAAGATCTTAGTTCAGCAAGAAGTAAGAGCTGGATGACCAAGATTTCTGGTTTTATGCACATCTGCCCTTGTCAGCTTTCATGGTTACCAAAAGTACACCAGACATGCTAGTGCTGTTGGGGGCTTTCTTTGTTTAGGTCAGATAGGGGGTGGTTTTTTTTTTTTTTTTTTTTTTTTTGTAGTGTGTGGTGTTCAGTGAGACACAGGGCTTCTCCTTTCTACATCTGCTTGGTTTTAAATGTAGGTTTCATCCCCTTGACTCAAACTTGGAATTCTACCACTGTATCAAGGGTTTGTGGTGAATGCAGCCACATCCCGAAGATGACTCATTTAGGTGATTGCTTATTAAATTCCCTCCCCAAGCCAATGGCTTGAGATATTTGCAGAATAAAAGAAAAAGAATATATATAATGATTTATCACTTCCTGCCTGGTTTTTCTCATGCAAACAGAAATATATCCTTTTATGACTTGAAACAGGTTGGCCGGTGCTTGTGATGTATTAATGACTATAAAAGAATTGACAACAAGCAAAGCAATGATTTACTTCAAAAATTGCTGGCGTTCAGGCCAAGGGGCTAATTTTAGTCAACATCTCCAGTTGACCTGTCATCTCTGCTACCTCAGAAACATCTTTGCAGGTGTGCTCACACCAATGCACCACAAAATGCTTAGTGTGAGCTCCTAGTGGTCACGTTAACTGGAAGAAGCCACAGATGTTCTTTTTTTTTTTTTTTTGCAAATGTAATGGTATTTATTTATTTAAAAATTAAATAATTTATTTATATATAAATTTCACATCTTTGTCATTTCTGGGGTTCACCCCCCCTCCCTGACCGTTCTCACCCTGTCCAACCCTCTACCCACCCAGTTGTGTACTTTAATTTGGTTGTTGGCTTGTTTTGACTTTTCTTCATGGTTTTTTGTTTATCTTTCCCATGTCCCATATCATAGTGAAACTATTTGGTTTCTGTCTTTTTTTTTTTTGACTCATTTCTGCTAATATGGTTTCTTCTAATTTGATGTTCTTTTTTTGCAGTTAGGTTCATAAGTTTTATGTTTTGGGTCAGGCTCATCAAAAGCATTAGTTTATATAGATAATGAAAGAATGCATTTTATATTTCTGATACAAGTATAAATGATTTTTGAGGCTTAAAATTTATCATTATTAGACTTTTCAGGCAGAGGGAACTACCGCATCGTATTTGTCATTTCAGAGGAGATCAAAATCTTACATGTGTTGGTTTTACTCATTGCTGAAAAGCCTTATGATTTGTTAAGAACTTCAGTTTTACTTTTAAATGTTGTATAGCTATAGGGTAGGCTCTCTTAGAAACTTCTGAATCCATCCAAGTGTGTTCTCTGAAGCAGTGGCAGAGTGGCTGTTCTGTGTGATGTGCCTTTTGCTTACAGTATGTTCTTGGTTCCCCCACAGAGCAGCTGCCCAGTTACATTCCATGTGGTTTATCTACTGTTTTCACATTTTATGATATCTTTTGTCCAAACCCAGAGCTTGTCTTAATCTGGGTTTGGATTGTCTGTTGACTTAACAGCTGTGTTCATTGGACTGTGTTTGCCCTCTAAGTTTCCCCAAACCAGCTGTGCCCACCGCTGTTTGCTTACCCACTGTGGGAGAGAGAAGCAGTCATGCTGAAGGTTAAATAGATGCTATGACTCTCATCACATGCAAATATCTAGTGCTGTTTAGCATATTTGTATATGATCTGTATTTTTAGTTTTTATGTATATTGTGATGCTTTGACATCTTCAAGTCCCTGCTGCCTGGGGAGAGATTGCAGTTTCCTGAGTCAGTCAATTCTTAGAAAAGCAAAGGGCTCATTGAGGAGCATGCCTTTTATATGCAAACGAACCAGTGTAGAGTCAGACCTCCTCAGAAGGGGCCCTTTCTACACTATGCCAGTATTTCCCTTTCCTTGAATCATTGCAGGGCCTGCCAGGCAATTAGAGACCACCCTGAGCGCCCAAAGCCCCCGGGAATTGTTCAAACTAGCCAGCCTTGGACTGTTTATTCTGCTTTGTCTTGTTTTTCCCGTGGACACTCCAATCAAAGCTCTGGCTTAAATTTTCCTCTGGATTCTTCTTGAGCCCCCAGATCACTCTGCAGCTCCCTGTGTCCTGCGCTTTCTGTCTCCAGGGCCTGTGACCATAATTTTTGCTTACCTGAGCCTGTCCTGTGTCTCCTTGTAGGGATAGCTGACTCAATATTGCATTAAAGACGTGGAACAGGTTGTATTTGCCAATATCGACATGTGTTGGGTGCCTGCTAGGGACCATTTTAATGAACCACCCTTTTGCTCGCATATACATTTCCTCTGGCAGGCCTTGGATTGCTATAGATCTTCATGCAAGCATGTCACTAGATTTCCTTGGCTTGCTAACTGCTTGTCTTATTGTCAGGAAGTTCTCTTTGATATCTAACCCAACCCCTTTCTATTGCTACCCCAGGCAACCAATTTCCTCTGAATCTGTGCCTTCATTGCTAATTTGCTGAAAGTATTTCAGATAGCATGCCAAGTTCAGAATATTCTTCTAGGCACTCCCTCAAAACTGCAACTGAAGCAAAAGCGGCTGGGTTGAAATATGGTTGTGTGCTCAAAGGGGACAACTTAAACTTTGAAGACAATGCTAAGTAATTCTAAAATATAGCAGTGTGTGCTTGTAACTACCATGCCCTTAAAGTTGCTCTCCTGTGCCGAGTCAGCTTGCAGAGCATCGAGTCTGTCTTTTACCCTGCATTGAGGGAAGTACTCAGAGGCTTTAGAGGGTCATGCTAGGGTCATGCTGACTGTGGTCACTTATGATATGTCTGATTTTTGGTTGTTATGACACTTATGACATGTCTGGTTTTTAGGCTGTTATGACACTTATGACATGTCTGATTTTTAGGCTGTTATGACACTTATGACATGTCTGATTTTTAGGTTGTTGTCTTCTCTGAATCTCAGGTCCAGCATCAGTAAAATGGAATCATAATAAGTTTACCTCCTATGAAGATCATATGGAGAACACCATGGAAATTGTCCATGGCCCATGAAGTTAGTTTCTCTCTGCTACATTTGTTAATGCAAAGTGACTGTGATGTTCTGTGTTGATACGTATACTCAATTTAATTATTATAAGCTTCATTAATTCAATCAGAATTTGTCACTGTCTAGATAGGATTGAGCAGAAGTTTATCTTTTTACTAAGAAGAATGGGTTTGCTAAGCAAATTTTACTGTCAACCAGAACAAAAAGGCAATAAAGGGAAAAGTGAAGCTACTTAAAGCTTTTGGAAGCTCCTATTTGCAAATTAAGAGGGAGAATTAATTAAAAGCAACCATTAGCTAAGTCGTTGAAAGGGATGGGAAGATAACCTACTTAGCAGTGCTGACCACTGGTTCATGTGCAATTAGCTCTTGTGTGAGTTATAAAGGCAGCCTCATTAAAGCCAGTCTGTATTTCAGACTTCCATCCCATCAATTAAGATGTGCTTTCCTTCCTGTTTATCTGACTGCATGAGTTTTTCTAACAATGAAAAGACCCAAAATATTGAATCAGAGGTGCTGCCCCTCTGCCTTCAACATCATGGGACTCTTACTTATTAACACTAATTCATACTGTGATTGTAGTCCTGATTCCTATCTCTTTTTGTATTCATTGAGCATTTATTGGCAATCGGTCAAAGACTTGGTCCTCAATTTTAATAAAATTTTCCTCCTGGATAAAATGGGGATTGGGGCTCAGTGAACTGTAGTGAAAGATTATTGGTGCTTTGGTGGTGGGTGTGGTGTGAAAACGTATGTCTTAGAGGTATGAACCTATACCTCTGAAACATATCTAGAATTGTAAATCAAAGTCATCTCAATAAATGTAATTTAAAGACAAAGTTTCACCTGGCACCAGGGTACAGAACTAAAGGTTACTTTCTATAATAATACAAGTGTGCTTTCCCCCTCTATGTGGTCATCACTATCTGGTCCAAGCACTGATTGATATGTGTAAATAGTGTCTGGGGTGTGCCTGTTCCCAAAGTGAGAATAATTGTGTGAAAAGGAAAATGAAAGAAGTAAATAAAAGAAAAAAGAAAGAGACAGGAACAGCAACAAAACCAAACCAAAAAGAAGCAATAGAAAAGAAAGATTACTAATAGCCCTTGAGGAATGTGTTCTATGATTACATCACCCATGTTCACATTTCTCGCTAAATAATGTTTACGATTATTTCAGAGCTCATGGCATGAAATCTTGCACATTCACTTAACTCTATTAAGCGCCTTGCTCGATGAAATCTCTTGCACGTTTCAGTCCATCCTTGAAACAAGGAGGATTTAATTATTTGATTTACTCTTCCAATGTGATTACAAGGATGTCCCAGCACTTTGGCCAGGTCAAACAGGAACACCGGTGATCCCCAGGTAATGAATCACAGGTACCTGAGGGTTTGGCCTGTGTCTCATCACAGATGGATGGTCAGACCTAGCCTTGAAGATGCACTGTAGGTCAATATCATCATTATGAAAGCATCAAGCTGGCGCTTAGACTCATGAAAAGAATATCTAAACATCTTAACGTGAAATAGAAGATAATGTATGCAAAGAACTCTGCGTGATACTGGGGTGGGTTGTACCATAAATGATAAAGGTTGTACTAAAGGGAAAATGAAAGTGTTCCCAAAAGAACAAACCTGAGGGTGAGAAGGGAAAAAAATAACAAGAAAAGAAAGGTCACTGACTGTACTCCTGATTTTATTTGAGGCATTTATTACAAGATTAAGTCACACATGCTCATATTTCTTGCTAAGTAATATTGGCAACTGCTTCACAGATTACTGCCATAAAGCCACTCACGAGTTACCTGTGGACCCTCATCTGTAGTTCTTCCATTGCCTCATTCCACCTCCATGGGATTTTTTTCAAGCACAGTCTCTGGCTTCAGACACGCACTGGCCTGGGTGGGCAGACCTGATATTTCTCAGCTGGACGAATCTTGGCTTCTGCCCAGCTCAAAGACAAGGGGCGGCTCCAAGGCATTGACCAGGTTCTTAGGTCAAGTCCAACTCACCAATTAGCAGCAAACAGTTTTTCACCTGGGAGTAGACATCTGCTTCTTCACAGATCCTTGGAATACAGGTAATTAGTATTTCATCTGCCACCGGCTGGCTGACCTGGAGGCCCACAGAGAATGTTCGTGCAAAGTTCAGGCTGGTCTCAGGCATGGCGACACAGCAACAATGATGTGGGGGATCCAGTCTTCCTCTCCGGAGTGTATGACTCTTTCAGTGAGCTTCTAATTCAGAAGGTAGACCCTGGTGAAGACTCCCCCCAAAAGGAGCTGTTCAAGTTTTGGTGTAGAAACCCAGAAAGACTGCCACATGGCAAGGTCACCAGTTTCCTGGAACAGAAGAGGTTGAAGGCATGATCAAGAAGGCACTTGACGGCCTGGCTGGAGAGGAGTACACACACCTGCACTCACACTGTGATATGGAGAAGGAAGGAACCCCACGCACTTGCTTTGAGGGCATCCTGGTGAGGTATATAGAGCAGAGGCTCCATCATTCTACATTGGGGCAAATGCCACTCACCCTCTGGCTGCGACTTCCCTTGTGTTTCTGGAGGGAGGTAGATGTTTTGGGGATCAATGTTTTCCTGACTTATTAAACTGGGAGCATGGTTAGTTCCTATTTGGGATGATGTGGGAAGAAGAGGAGCCTCTGATTCCAGAATGGGGCAGACATGGAGGAGGGGGAAGCACAGAGCCAGAGTTGCTGTGATCCCAGAAGCTAAAGGCACCCAAAACAAGGCACCCACATGGCCACATTGTTTTGTTAGATTTCAGATGAAGGAGCCTTTAACTACAGTTCATGATGGTGCTGTCTTGCCTGTGACTGCATTTACCCTCAGGTGGGGAGACACTGGAGCAGCCAGAGGCATTTTGGGGATTATGTTCAGGGAAGCTGAACTGAAGGTAACATTGGTTTGTATTACATGAGATATTTGTACATGGATTTATAGTCCCATCCTTGCACGCTTGTATCTGGTAGTTAATAAACATATACTATTATGCTAAGCAGGTTTTTAGTTTTTAACATCTGTGTTTTCTCTATTTACATTTCTCATTCTAAAAGTTATTCACATTTACACCTAATATTTTGTATTCCTGTTTTGTGTGAGTCAGTCATAATTTGTATTTTTTAAAAACAGACCCTTAATTTATAAGCTCAGACACCACCACCCACAGGGAAATACCTCTACGTCCTGTTTTTCCCTTCCTCCTCCCAGCGCCTGACTTTCTCCTCTTTCTCCATCTCTTCCTCCTTCTCTTCCTCCTTCTCCTCCTCTACGCATCCTTTCTTTCTCTCCTCCTCTACTCATCCTTTCTGGACTAGGACCTTATAATATTACCTGGCTTTCTCATTTCTGACTCCTGGCTCACTTTCTCATAAAGCAAGGGAAAATCATTTCATGGTTATAATAGATTAAGTAAGATTTTGTAGAATGGGTTGGTAACCCAGTCACCATGTAAAATATTATTACCATATAGCAGCATCCTGAGTTCTGAACTTTAGCTCAGGGGGGACTTTTGGGTTATGGACATTACTTCCCAAGGCTGCCTCCACCCCCTACTCTATCACACCCCATCCTGAGCGTACCCTGCACTTCTGCCCTTTGAGATCACCCCCCCCCCCGGCCAGGGTACTATGTGTTAGTATTTAATTCATTTTCTCTTTATCATCATTTTACTATGAATACTAACAAACTAAGTTTTCAGAGTTTTTTACTATGAAGTAAATAACAACTAGTATGTTAATGATGTTAATGTACAGGAGAAGTTAATGCAAAAGCTACACTGAAAATGGCAAGAAGTAAGGTCCCAAAAGTGAATGAACACACAGGAAAGAATAAAAAACAGACAAAATTCCAAAATATAAATGAAAACATGGGAAAAGAATAAAGCATAGAAGACGCAAAAAAATAATAGTGCCATGAGCTAGGACCATTATATTTAAGAACAAACAGGTGTTTGTTCTCATGGTAACTGAGAGCAGCATCATGGAGTAACTCATATGACAACAGTGACAGAACAAGGGCAGAAGACTTAAAAACTGGTCAGACAAGGGGTATTCACTATTGTACTTTATTGTGTTAAATTCATTAATTTTTATTTAAAAACAAAGTACTATTTTTCTTTCTTGTTTATCTCTAGACAGGATAGGGTTCCTCCCCTCAGGTGCTCTCCCAGCACCCACACACCCTCCATCCTATACTACATCCACTAAGCCCCCCTTTTTCCCTTCCTGCCACTCCCCTTCTGGATGCCCAAAAGATGAATATTTTTAAACGTTAGTTTTTACAGGATCTTTGTAGCCCAGGAGGCTTCCTTCTGTAATACTCACTATCCTTCAGTAATGTTGGTCAAATAAGATAGTGTTTTATTAAGTTGATGGAACTCACAGAGTATAACCATTGAGACCAAGTTTTAGGGTCTGGTAAGTCTGGTCATAATCCTGATTCTTCTGCCTGCTACAGGAATTTTCTAAATTTCGTTTTCCTCATGTATAAAATGAAGGTTATCCTTTCCACATCACAGGACCTATGTGAGGTTTTCCATTTATTAAAATGTTTCTGATAAGGATTCCTAGAAGAGTTGCCATGGGAGAGACTTTTTGAAGAACTTTTTCCAATGGGTTCCTGAACTGCAATTCATCATTCCAATTCAGCCCCAAGAGATTTCCCCTACTGCAATAGTACAGTGTTTTGTCAGTCACATTGGCAATAGACAAGACAACATGTATTAAAATATTGTCCTTCTTGTTTTTTAAGGTTCATTTTCTTCAGTATGTTTTCTTATGGCAAAGTAGAGGATAGGCAACACTCCAGATTCACTGCAAACTCCACTGGGCCCTGTCATGCCAGCCATTCCTCTGTTCTGCTCACTTCAGCACTCATGCATGGTCCTTGAATATGCTGAGTTCTTTGCTGTCTCTGGGCCTTTGCACAAGCTGTTCCTTCTGCTTAAATGGCTCATCTCTGACTCTTGGTCACATTGGCTCCTTGCCACATTCACGGCCCAGCTTTGAAGATGCTAGATTCCTTCCTCTCACATATCCTTCTCTGTGAGGGTCCGCCTCAGAGGCAGTTTTGTGTGAGCAGTTGTTATCTGCACGTGTTTCTTTGTGTTTCCCACTCTAGTCTGAGTGCTTGCTATGTACACCTTGTGTCTGGCACAGAGTCTGGCTCACTCGGGTTCATTATCTGAATGACTTACAATGAATAAATTGATGAAAAGGGAAATTGAGGTGGAGGGTGAGTGACAGAGCGTGCAGCAGTGTAAAGGTCAGGCTGACAAATAAGCTGGAGGGAGGGGATACCTGGTACCTGGTGAGCAATGGCTGCAAACCAGCAATAACCCAGGTGGAAGAGGAAGCTGGGGAAAGAGCAAGGCCAGCATCTGTTACAGGGATGAAGACTTGGAACCTCTTGGTTCAGGTGCCTGTTATAGCTGCTGTCAGTAGGAAACCCATTGTTCTGATTTAAAAACTCCAACAAATTCAGAACAGAATTCAAAATATACAAAGAACAACTCAGGACCATGATTGAAGAAACCAACTCCACTATCTTTAACTCTAGCAGTTCCCTGCAACTGTGAACCATCACCTGATTCTCACCCTAACCTAATCTAGTCATTTCACTAAGCATGTTTCCCATAAGATCAGTGGGGAGAAGCTATTATGTCACTGGAGTCAAATGTAGCTCTGCCCCTTGAGAGAGTGGGCCTTTGGACACGTTGCCCATCTTTTAGCCTTGACACCTTAGTTTTGAAAATGGGAACAGACATTCAGCAATGGTTCCAATGATGTAGTTGGCTAACTCAGCACCTGCACATGGTTTGTGTTCCAACAAAAATTCTTCCCTGTGAGTGCTTCCAAACCACATTCACCTCTAATCAGCTTCTGTGTTCATAATGAACATTGGATGTAATCAGCAGAAATGAACTGAGAAATCTGGATCCAGAGAGAACAGTTTTATTTGAAATATATTAATGATTTATAAACTAAGGGAAAAGACCAACAAAACAGAGTTTGGAAGAGATAAGAACCAGGGATACAGGGGAGTCTCAGAATGTATAATGCAGGACTGTATAAACTCTCCTTCTGATAGTGACTTGGGTGCCATTGCTTCTTGTTCTTGAAGGGAGACTCTACTGGCATAGCTTGGATATGGGCCTCCTTTGTGGTTGAAGAAGGAGCAGAGTTGGGACTGACTGTACTGTCAATCCATGAGAACTGGACTCCAGGCAGACAAAATTTCTGTATTCTACAACCCATTATTCAGGTTCCTGAGACCCTGTACAGCAGTTGACTGAGTTTTCAACATCTTCGCCAACATTTTATTTTTTTTAAATAATAACCCAACATTATTTTTTCCTTTCTTTCCATATGCTCATTCCTCCGTTTGTATAAGTTCTACATTTATTCACTTCCATATTCATTTCGTCAACAAACATTTATTGAGCACCCAACTCTCTGCTTTTATCCTGAGAACTGAAGGCTTTATTCTTTGTGGGGAGAACCACACAATCCAATATAAGCAAGTGCTAGTGAGAAAAAATATAGGACAGGAAAAGAGAGGAAGAAAAGAGCATATGGGAGTATTGATCAGACCATGATAATGGGAACAGCCTTGCAGCTATTCACTTTTTGATGATTTTGCTTACATCTCTGTCATAAACAATCAGCTGACTTCCCACTCTAGGAGAAAACACCTAAAGTAAGCACCCCCTGCTTTCTAGTGAATGATGAATAAATGTCTGTTGAAGGAATGGATAAAGGCGCCACTTATAGTGGCTGTTGGATGGTTGCTTTTTTCTATTTGTGACCAAACCACCCATTTTCCTCTGGAGGCACTAGAGGTAGACTGGAAAGCTGGGCTCTGCCCTCAGATTGGTATCTTTATATCATTATATTTTTGTTTTGTCATTTACATGCTTTCTGAATTTAAGACTAGTTCTGAGAAAGAAAAGAGAAAAGCATCCATTCCTCACAACTTGATTTCCAGAATCATGACATCAGAATGAATCACGGCATCCGAAGTCAGTACAAGAACCTCAGCCAACCTCCATCAATCAGCACTCAATCAATAGTGAGATGTGCTAAGAATAACAGGGACAAAAGCAATGCTACTTTAAGGGAAGCTGGAGTCCTGTAAAATCTACTACTCCCTCTATAATTAGACTCCGTATTTCCTAAAGTGGAGAGAATTAACTTAATCCTCACTGAATACTTGGTGTAAAAGTAGAAAACAAGACAATGTATGTTGTAGAATGTTTTGATGAAGCATTTGTGCAAAACAGAACAGTGTTGATTGCCTGATATCCTCTGCTCTAGCAGGATTCCAGACTTCACTTTGGATTAAAAAATGGCTGCCATTGACACAGCTCTCTGCTTGTAATGGTAGCTGTGTTTAGAAATGGTCAGCTGTGTTGTGAGTATATTTAGCTTATGCTAGATGCCCCTGAGAGGATGAATATCATCTGTTTCTAGTTTGTGTTTTGGAGCATGGTACTTTTTTTTTCCAGATGAATAAATAGTAAGCTTTTTCTACTTCCTGAGGAAAGTTAGGGTTGGATTATGAAATTCCAATTAGCAAACTTATTAAATGAAATGAAAATATAAACAGCTATTTGACTTTTACAAGTACTTGTCAGACTATACACCTCAGTTAAATGCTATGTTTTCAGCAAAAAAATAGATTACAGCATTGCGACAAGAGACCATTTCATTGATTATTGGCATGAGCTGATGGTTTGGCTAATTCCTAAGACAATGAGAAGTAGTAGCTAATTAGTTTTTGTAACTATCTAATATCATAGGATAGCATATAGAAATTTTAAAGTATTTCTAATCCAAATGTTCTCAGACTTTTAGATTATAAATCTTGAAATTTGCATGTTCAAATCAATATAAAGTAACTATTCTAAGTACTACTATCATTAAGAAAAAAAGTAATTTTCACTTCTGGCCTCTGATAAAGCAAATTAGGCTATCTGCATATTATATTTAATTTATTTGCTTGCTTGTTTGTAAACTATGAGCTTCTGATAGATCCTAAAAGGCCAACTTTAAATGGGTGTCAGAAAGGAATTTTAAAGTGAGCTAGAGTCCCTTCTGTGTATAGCAAAAAGTGATGGTAAGTGACTGCTCCAAAGTTAACCTACTGTTAACTAAAGGAGTCCGAAATTCTAGCTCTTACTCCTATGTTATTTCTATCTTTCCCCCCTTGTCTTCCTGAAAGGATAACTTTAAATACCAGGCTGTATATATAATCAGCAAAATTTCTCTTTTGAATATGTTTCAGTGAGAGCAGCTGTATTATAGACAATAGAATCTATATCCATGGATTATATGTAACTTCCTTCTTATATACCTGTACCCTGCCTAACACATCTCCATCATTTCTTATCAATCTCTTAAAAAACACAGTGTCATCCAGGCTGCGTTTCAGTGTACTTCTGTGGGCAGTTCAGGGAAACGTAACTGTACAGAATGGACAGGGAGAGCTTGAGTCCTGTGGGGTCCTTTCTCAGGGGCTCACCCATCTGACTTAAGTTGACTTAAGCTCCACCAAAGAGCTATTGGTCAATGACCTACTCACTCTACTTGAGAAAGCCATACAGGTCCTATGTCTGGTCAGCGCTAGTAACTGCTTATTTGGCTTATCATTTTAACTAAATGCCTAGTTGTTCATTTATTTTTCAGTGAAATCTTAAAGTTTGAATATTTATATATATTATACATAAAGTTTTATATTTATACATAAAATTTGCTTGAATTATATGTGTGTGAGTGTGAAACACTGAATTTACTTTGACTTATTCCACACCTTAATGAAAATAAAACATGACTTTGTATGTTGTGATATATTTGTATGTCAACCAAGTAACTCTGAGATAAAGGAAAACACATAAAAGCTATTTCATAGATTTTTTTTTAGCTAAAGAAGCATGCTTTGAAAAATTACATTTTATTAGACATAAACCTCTTCTAAATATCTCTATCATTAAAAAGTATGGGTTAATTATGAGTAAGAAAAAAATTGAGTATTCTAGAATTCTTAGCTTGCTGGAGCTAAAAATAACATAATAACTACGATTAATGGAACATTCAGAGGTTCAGTAACTTGCCTGAGGTCCTTAGCAATAAAATACATTGCCTCTATTCTAAGTACAAAGGGACAAATTTATTAGCTCTCTGGTAAAGTTCTTGGTTCTGCTTTAGGATTTTAATTCTCTGTTAAAGACTTGGTGGAATGTGAGACCTTGGTGTATTGAACAGAGATGCATTTTGCAATGCTTTATCCTTCATCAAACACACAGAATTCAGTAGAATGTTATATTTTTTCCCCCCATGTAGCTTGGAATATATGCTTTTATTGTTGAATTATTAAAAATCAAGTTTTTCAGTAAAAGAGGAATGATATTTAGAAACCCAAACAATCACATATTTCTTGATGTTTTATTCCTAATAAAAATAACATTCTGATGCTTAAAAATTCAATGAGTTGGAATTTTTTTAAAAACACATTTCCCAAGAGAGCTTTGACTCTGTTAATAGTTTGGAAACTGTACTAGATAGACTAATTAGATTTCTAGACTGGTGCTCTCAGGAGTGCTAAAATGCACTTATTCTCAAGGACAAGTTATAAATGCCAGAGCAAAATCCTGTGAACCTCTTGTTCTTCCACAAGAGCAATGAGACTTCCATCCTAGGAGCCCTTCTCAATTACCCACACCGAGCTAGGTTCCTCACAGGCTAATTTCACTGATCTGTCTGTTCTTCTGACATCCTTCTGAGCTCTGGACTGAACCAACACATTTCCCACTTGCTGGCAAGTCTTGTTGAGATTTCCTTCTGTTGCATTAAGATGCTATGTCTATCCATTCTTTTTTGAATATTCCTAAACTTCGGTGCTTCTGGAAGGTCATTCATTTGGTGTTTGTTCTGAACTGAAAAATGAGGACCCATCTTTTTGAATCCCATCACTTGGATTCTTGTCCTCTTCCCAGGGCTTATAAATACCAACAAGTACTCCCTGCCAGACTCCCCACTGTGTTGACCCCTGCCTACTTTTCCTAGTCCAGCCTTTTCTGGAGTTCCATCTCCTTCCCACCTGCACTCTCTCAAAAGGTGTTATTGATCACTAGATTCAAGTCAAGGGATGCCCCCAGTACACTATCATTACACAAGGTAGGCATAAATGACTGTAAATAATCCGTTGTGAAACTTGCATTCAGTCTGATTATTTTGTCTGTTTTCTTTTAGATCATCTCAACTTAATCTCTTGGGGCTATCCACTATTTACAGTCAGAGAGTAAGTATATATTTACATTTTCTTTTCCTGAACTCTAAATGGAAATCTCAGTTTTGTTGAATAATTTCTTAAGAGAAAGTTTCCTTCAAATATTTTATCAGTGAATTTTAACAGTGAATGGGAATATGTAAGAAAAGATACTTTTTTAAAGTTTATTATGAGATAAAGTACTTTTCCTTTATATCTTTGTTAATTTGGGGACATTATTTGATTTCTCCCCTCAGGTGTAGTCCCTGCAGTTCTCCTACCACCATTGCACCTGCAATCACTCTTTCTAGTGCTCTTCCCTAACCTGTTTTTACACTTCTTCCCTTTTGGATGTCTCAGATCTGTGATCAGCTTACAAGTTTTGTCATTTTCTGAACCTTTTGTTTGTTTTCTCTATATTCCACCTATAACTGAAACCATCTGTTATTTACATTTTTCTTTCTGGCTTATTTTGCCTAGCATAATCCCTTCCAGCTCAACCGTGTTGCTAATATGGCATGAATTTTGTCTCTTTTAATCACTGAGTAGTGTTCCATTGTGTCTCTACACCACATTTCTGATCTACTCATTTGCTTCAGGGCCTTTAGTATGTTTCCATATCTTGATGATTATAAATAATGCTGTGATATTGATTAGTATTTCGAATTAGTGGTATTGTGTTTGTTGGGTAGATTGGCAGTGGAATAACTGAGTCATTTCTAGTGTTTTGAGGGATCTCCAGACCACTTTTCATAGGGACAGGACCAGTTCATAGTCCCACCAAAAGTGTAAGTTTGTTCCCTTTTTTCTACATCCTCCCCAGTGTTTGTTGTTTCTGTTTTTCTTTTTTAATGTAGACCATTCTCACTGCAAACCCAAAAGCTTGCTTCTTGATTTCAAGCCAAGGTAAATAAATAGGCTTCATCCTTATCCTCCCCGACCCCCATACATAGATAAATTTGTGTTTAAAAATACTCTTTACTCAAATGAGAGTTAAGATTATTTGAAGATGAAAGAGTCAGAGAAAAATATTTGAAAATAGCTCACATATATCACTATTTTCCTAAATAATGCTTTTCTTCTCAGCGGTGAAAAAAAATTGCACAAAAATGTTTCCAACTCAATGGCAGCAGCGTTCACACACTTCACAAACTTTTTTATAAAGTTTTGTTTTTTTTTACAAAAGTTTAATGCTCTCATTTTCAAATTTTCATGACTTAATATTGTTAGTTTCTGAGACTTAGTTTTTTAATACTTCTGTGTTAAAATTCTGTCTACTAATAAATATTAACAAGATGATACTGTCTAGGTTATACATATTACATTTTACATGATGCTTATAAATTTGTATATTTTAAGTGAATTAAATATTATGGTTAGTGATTTTTATGAGTTTTAAATCCTTTTCTTATAAAGTATAAAGATATAATTACTGACATTGTAATTTTGTACTTATATATCTGTATTTAATTTTTTACCTATATTACCACCTAGATTTTCAGAAACTCAAATATCTATCTTCATATATATGTGTGTATATATACATATATACAAATAAACATATGTGTGCATATATACACATATGTACATTAATATACATATATATATACATACACATATGTGTGTATTATATATATAGATATATAATACACACATATACATTAATATATATACACACATATATGGATACACATATTTATGAATATATATATATTTATGGTTGCTCCTTATAACATGAAAACTGAGAAATCCTAATATTCAAGCATTGGGACTTCAATTCATCATGCTGCTGCTTGCATCTGAAGAACAGCACAGCATCCTTTGTTAGTCTCCATTGCCAATTGTGGGTTTGGATAATGGAATGTATATAACTGTGCATCTCCATGGAGGTGACTACAAAACTGTTAGCAATTGGACCAGACATCTTTGCTATGAAAGTCACAGATGTGCAGCCGCTCAGAAGAAATCAGAAAACCTGAGGAAACATAGTCATTCAGAGCCATGTTCAAGTGAAAAGGAAATCTATATTGTAATACTCTAATTAAGAACTCAAGGGAAGAGGATTTGTTGCAGATGTTCCACCTCCACCCTTCATCTTTTTTTTCCAAGTTCTTTCTATTATTTTTCTTTTGTCTTTTTTCTGCTCACTCACTACTAAGCCTTAGGCTGTAGGCTGTTGGTTTCTCTTATGCCAAGGGGTATGAAGGGTTGTTATTCAGAATGGTGAGAACATAATCATCTATAGCTATTGATAAAATAACTCACTTAGCAAATAAAGGTCAAAGCTTGCTTGCTTCCTTCCTTCCCTTCTTCCTTGGGATTATTTTTATGGTAGGAATTAAATAAAGGGATCTTTCTTTAAAAATACACAGTAAATTAGAATAAATAGAGGTAACCTTTCCTCCTTGTGAAGGAAGCATTAAGTGAAAGCTCAGAAGAAGAGCATTTATTTTTAGATGGAAGGTCAGGGGATAAAACGAGTCTTTATATGAGCTGAACACACGGGAAGCTCTTGGAATTTGCCAAGGTTGTTGGTCCATGGGGATCATCAGATCTCTTTCCCATGGTTTTAGTCTTGGGCTTTAGGTTTACTTGTCTCAGGGTTTCATCCATTTATTTGCCATGTGCCTTATGAAATTGTATTTACAACTATTATTGAAATCCTGCAGTTATTTATTCTGTGGTTGGAGCAACTATTTGATATTTTAATCAGAAGAGTTGGGTTTAGTTTGGGTTTACTGTTTTCTGTGTAATTTCTCTGCATACAACTGTGCTCAGACATTATTTCTAGACTATCTTAATGTCTGTTTGCCTCTTGGTGATTAGATCCAAGATGGATTCCCTTGTTGGTGAGTGCAGAGGTAGCAATTGGTTGTCACTTGGGTATTCTTTTGGCTGAAGACAGGCATTCACCAACTCATTCATTAAGTTCTTTATTTAGAACCATGCCTGGAGCCTGTAACTCCAGTGCAGCCAAGACTGTCTCTTCCCACCCTGTTACCTGTATTATCTGTGCTTGTTCCAATTTTGTCTTATTCACTTATTGTTTGCTATTTATATTTCTTCTCTCCAAAGTTACTATAAATTCTTTAAAGCAAATTCTTGCTCTTTTACACTTGTATTTGCTGAGTCCTCATCTCTGGATGTCCATTTGGCACCCCACCTCTCACACCTGAACAAAATAGTGTGTGCTCAGCTAGAAAGAATTACCCTGTACTGGGGGTCACAACACTCACCCCTGTTTCCAGAACCTCCCCATCCTCTTGCTGACTCCTGGAGTTCCCAGGCTCCTTTCCAGGCACCTGAGACTCCTTTTCTGAAAACCTCATTGAAGTCTCAGCAGACTCTGACCCCTCCTCGAGAGATCACATCTAATAGAATAATCCAGAATGCCAGAGAGACATTAGAAACCAAAAATAAGAGTGAAATTATAAACACTGTGATAGGTAAGGGTGGAAATGTTTTTAACACGTCCTTGTCCACCTTCCCTTGAATCACACCACAAAGGCAGATGCCTCTTCTGCTTGTTGACAGGTCCGCCCTTCCCTGGGGAATACTAGAAGGCTGGAGATATTGATCTCCATCATTATGGTGAGAACATCCCTGCAGGGGAGCTGAACTGCACGTGCCTGCAGAGGCAGACGAATGTACCGTTCAGAGCCTGTCTAGTCACGCAGTCTTACATCCTTCTTTCAGTTTTTCTACTTATTAAATGGGTTGTGTTTTATTTTTAACTCAAAGAAAAGCATCCATAAGCAGCATTTATTTGCAACTAAAACAACAAAAGAGAGGATAGGTTGGGAAGTGGTTGGATGATGAGACCCAAGTGCAGATCCCTCAGTTCATGACAAACAACCCACCTGCATGACCTCCCTGTCAGCTCCCCAGGAAGCAGCAACAGCATCGTTTCTCATGAGAGAGGCAGAGCCCGCTGGCTTCTATAGGCTGCTGACTTACACATGCATGGATGTTCTTTCTGGCCCCACAAACTCACTCAAATGGACTTCAGAATATTAACGTTTACAGTTATGTGAATTTGGACAAATATCTCGTTTTCCAAAGTTCATTTTCTTTATCTGTGGCAGTGGGATAACTAAGCCCACCCTGAAGATGTTCTGAAAGTTCAGTGAGCTATTATTTGCACATGTAGATGTGTGTGGCATGGGTGCATCAAAAATAAGAACTGGGCCCAGGAAGGATTATAAAGCCAAAGAAGCGAGGTTAGAGACCAGAGGTAGAACAGGTACTGAGAGCAAGGTAATGATAGACATGGAGGAGGGTGGAGGAGAACTTCCTAGAAAGGGCTTGCTTCAGAGGTGGGAGTGGAAGCCGTGCACATTTTCCCTGGAGAGTGAGTCTCTCTCTTCCACTGGCCCATGTGGTCCTCAGAGCGAGGGACAGACTGCTTGTTCCTGTTATTGTCGAGGCCACTGGCCACCATGCATGCTCAGGATTTCATCACTGGCGAGATGATTGAAAGGATAGATGAGGCTGTGGTTTTGCTGCATGACTTTGTCAAACAACATAAGTGATCATATAAAAGTTTTACTCAGGCAGTGTAAGTAGGTGGACATATTTTTCTCTGTAAGGAGGAACATGAGTCAGTCAAATGAGAGCTGGGAATATTGTGGTTTGTGGTTCTCCAGAGTAACATTGTTTGTGTGTTCAGAAAAGATATGACTTAGGGAAAGTTGCAGTGGTTTTAAATATACTGGTTAGGATACATGAGAGTAAAAACAAAAAAGTGAAATCCAAAGAGTATAAAATTGGAAGAGGAATCTGTAAAATCAGACCTGGTGCCAAAAGGGATGAGTTGGCAGATGGACTGGATCCCTGTGAGTTCCTGTAGCCATATCTGGTGCGTTGACTCCTCTCTCAGCTTTTGCTACTCAAGATATGGAGGGATCAGGTTATGCTTATCCGTTGTCCTTGTCAAAGGCAACAATTTTTTCAAAGATGATATCTTCTCTCTGTTCTTACTCACACCTTGCCATCCTGCTGTTTATCAGATTGGTCTCTCCCACTCTGCCAGGGTGTTTTCTCTTTTTGTATTAAAATTGCTGGAGGATTCTCTGAGCTGCTCTAATGTGAAGAGCAGGGAGGCCATGGTGCCCTGTGGAATCTCAGGTGGTGTGGTGGCATCTCCCCAAGGAAAGAGGCATGAAGTTGTGAGGAACTTGTGACCGATTGTGAGACAAGTATTTAAACACAAGAGTGGTTGTGGAGATGCGGTCCCCAGCATGACATCTTATGTAGACTGATGCCTCCTCGGAAGTTGTCTAGAGCAAAATGAAATGGGATTCCTTTCTGAAGAGGAGTGCCATTTCTCCCCAGCATTGGACTGGAAGTGATGCCCTAATGTCACCTGTCTTGTATCCTGTCCTCACCTTGATCTGACCCTTCTTACCTTTCAAATGGTTTCCTCTGGGCCTGCTGTTCAGAGGATGCTCTTGCTGATCACACAGTCATGATGGCCTCTGGGATAGGAGCCATAATCTGGGAATTGTTCCACTGGTTTCTTGAGGCCTGGGGTCCAGAAAGCTTGGGAGCTTTCAGCAGAAGTTGCTTTGGTTATAGTTGCTTTAATTATAATTGCTCTGAGCACCAAGAATGGTCCTTGGCCAAGTGGTAAAGCAGCCAAGGTTGGCTTTGCTATTCTGAGCCTTCTTCATGTCTCCTTCCTTCCAGAGGCTCCTATCATCTCCCAGAAACCCTGCAGGTATCCTCTGCTATGCTGTTTTTTCATCCATCTTCATTGGCATATATAGCACTCAACACTTTAGGCTCTTTCTCATAAATTCTTTCTATCAAAATTCTAGTCCCAGATACTTTTCCTTTAGAGTACTCACTCCTATATGAACACAAGTGTTATTGAGTTGAAGATAACTATGTTGGGTGTGTTTCTCTAGGGTGAGAAGAGTGTAATAAAAATTTAGCACAATTCACCAGGTCTCAAATGACCTGGGTTCTAATTCTATTTTTGTGACTTATTAGCCAGTCACCTTGGGTTATGTTGTTTAACTTTTCTAAATATGTTCTCACCCTATAGTGAGTCTATACTAGCATATCTTGTATAGAGATGTTTTGCTTTCCAGGATTATTGTTAAAGCTCAATGAAATGAAGCACTTGAAAGTTTCTTATAAATGAGAGTTCTGTCCAA
This sequence comes from Uropsilus gracilis, assembly GCA_004024945.1. Taxonomy (NCBI): domain Eukaryota; kingdom Metazoa; phylum Chordata; class Mammalia; order Eulipotyphla; family Talpidae; genus Uropsilus; species Uropsilus gracilis. The sequence continues at coordinate 12,225 of PVHY01001901.1, read as the reverse complement.
ACTGTAAGAAGGAAGAAAAAAGAGTGTCTTCACCATGTTCAAACTGCTCATTTCTTGATGAAAATGAGACATCCCTGAAAGCTTCTACCTAGTTCTCTAATGTCCCATAATCTTGGCTTGTCTAAGCCTCTGTTTCCTCTCAATTTGAAAGAAAGTAATTGAACCTTATGGGATCCTTATGAGCATGGAATGAACTGATGAATGTAAGTCCCTTAGTGGAGTGTCATGTGACTCTCAGTGTGTATTGATAAAATGTTAGTTCTCATCTCACCTTAACACCTCCCTTAAGAAGTGACTCTAGAGAGTCTGTTGCAAGGGTTTCACATGCTTCAACTCTATTTGTATATGAAGGAGATCCAATAACTCAAATATATCAAAGTAGCCAAGAGGAACGATCTAGTCTGGAGGTATCAACATTAAATAGAAGTAGAATTGAGGATGTAAGCTGATCAATTAGAGGGTGACAAGATTCCTGCCCTAAAGGTTAGGAAGAAAATGAGGAAAGTGCTCATAAAGCCCAATAAGACTCCATAATCAAGAAAAACAACATTTTGCATTAAGAAATGAGATCCCTTTTAAGTCAAAATTTTGTGAAACATCCACAATGAACAAAATATCAACATTTTGGAGCCCAAGATAAAAAAAAAAGTATTATTAGTAGTGATCCTGTAAATACAGGATATATGAATTGTTGGTGTTTTGCTTCTCATGGATAAGCAATATTTTTCAAATGTTGCATTAAGTATAATTTATTTTGATTACTGAATTTTTTGGCACCCAATAAAATTTGCAGCCTAGGAGAACATGCTACTCACCCTACTTGCCTTGCTCGGAACCCAACCTTGGGTATTATCCAGTGGGCTGGACAGAAAGCCCCAAGAACTCTTCATTCATTTTGAGTTTGTTTTTAGGATAATCTTGAGATAAAATCTATAATCAAATGCAATTTCAGTAAGTATTCTTTCCAATCAAGTCACTGCAATGAAAGTTAGTCTGAAAAGAAACGTGAAAAAAATTGTTCATTAGCAGCTTTAGTTAGGTTGGCTTCTGCTAACAGCAACCCACAGATTGACCACCTGTTTTTGCAGGTAAAGTTTTATTGGCACACAGCCTACTCATTTATTTTTGTGTCACCTGTGGCTGCTTCTGTGCCACAGCAGTTGACTCATTGCCTCGCAGATCACGTGGTCTGCAAAAATGAACAGGTTTCCTCTCCAGACTGGTGTGGATCCTTGGTTCAGATGTTCTTGGATCAGAATCTGGCTTTGAAACAGTTTAGAATATGCAGTTACTGGGAGGTGGAGGGTCCAAAATAATGAGATCAATTTCATATAAAATGAAGATGCTATAAAATACTTAAGGGAAACAAATGCATCAGAGATGGGAAAGGAGGGAGAAATGATAGAGATAAAAATTTAGGAACTATCTGAGGAAATATAGTCAAGTCATGGGTATATGAAACATCTACAAGGGGGAATTTAGAGAGAGGAGATGAGTATTAAAGAAACAATTTAGTAGAGTTGCCAGATAAAATACAGGATGCTCAGTCAAAACTGAACTTCAGATCAACAAGGAATAATGTTTGATAAATGTATAAGAATGCCCATGCAATATTTAGGATACAATTTTAAAAATCATTGTTGACTTTAATTTCAAAATTTACTGGGTATTCTATATATTTTTTTTTAATTTTAATTTTTATGATTTTCTTACAACCTTGGTCATCACATTTGTGTAATTATTGATCTCCTTATGTATGACCCTCCCTCTTCCTCCTTCCTCCCATCTCCCCTCTCTGGTCACTCCGACTCTCCTCTTTCTGAAGGTTGTTGGTTGATAAAGTTGTTGGTCAGTTGGTCATTGTTTGGCCCACTGATCTCTTCCTTTATCTGGTGACTGTTCTTTTCCTGGGTGAGGACCTGAGCTCCTGTGACTTCTTTAAATTTCTAGGAGTAACTTTGAGGTGGCTGATCAGCCCAAGCTCATTTGGTACCTCATGCAGGGCAGGCATGTGGTGTTGTTCTCCAGGTTCCTTTATTGTGGCATTTCCTATTATAAAATTGACAGTCTTCTTTTCTCCAGACCTGTGTGGTCGCTGGGATTTATGCCTCCTCGTTTAAACAGACAGTCTCCTCCATTCTGGTGACTGTCCTGTGGTGCTGCTTCCAAGCCTTATAGTTCTGGCCTCTGGCATTGGGAGCCCAACTCTCAGCCGTTGGTTAGAGGGGTTCCCCGGTGGGGACAGACACTAGCAGGAGGTTTATCCAACTCCTCTCTATTCTTTTGATTTATAGTTCTGTCATGCTGCAGCCCCTTTTCTGTGGCTTTCCTTCCTGAATGGGAAAAGAGGGTGCTTCGCTCACCTTGGTGACATCTCTGGATTTGAGGTTTATTTCTTTAGCCCCTAAAATGTTGTAGGAGAAACTCTTCACCAGGTCACTTATGTGACTAGAATCACAGTCATGTCTTGTGCTTCTGGTCTTGCTCAGTTTGGGTCTTACCCAGGTGATGATTATGTCTAGGGCCTCTGATTGTTCTTCCTCTGTGTTTTCTCTTTTTCAGTGAGATCTATTAGGAGTGGGAGTGACTAGAGGGAGGACCCCACCCTAGTTGGGGGGTCTGCCCAGCCCCCAGATGCCTTAGGAGCTAAGTCAGCCCTCCCTTCCCGGAACCACAGTGGGGGATCTGCCCTGGGCCCTGCCAGTGGCCAAGGCTGCCACAGGGGCCCTGGTAGGAGCCTCACCCGCACACAGGGTGAGCTCCCTTTAGGCAGGGAACTCCTGGGTGTTCTATATTTTTATTTACCAAACCTGGCAACCTTGGACTATGAGGACTACCTATATTAAGGGACTGTCAGAGGAGGAGATTCTAGGAACAGACAGACTCCAGGAAATCTAGGTCATTCTATTATCATAGACTCATAATGCAGAGTTGGTTTCAGGTGGGTGTAACAGAGGAGTCAAGGTAAGTGCAATCAGCAACTTGGAAATTATCAAGGACTTTGGAGAAAGCAGGTAGATATCTGATTGCAATGGGTAAGGAAATAAAGGAAATAAACAGTGTAGACTCTCCTTTTATGATGGAATAAAGAATAGGGAGTGGATCTTAAAAGACAGCAAAATAGAAGGCAGGTTTGTCAACTAAAGCGGTCAAGCCCATTTTATATTTTTAGAGAAGATTCATGGTGAGGATGTAGGAAGAGTGATGTGGATAAGGAAAGGAATAACTGTGGATGATGTTAGAGGTGAGACTCAGGACATAAATGGAGGGATTAACCTTTGCACAGATAATTCTCTCTCCATTCATGTCAGTAAGGGGTGATGGATAAAGATGCAGAGATTTTGAAAGTGGGGAAGAAGAGTACTGTCAGACTGTGCTATGGTTAAGGAATTAGGGGAGCAGGGAAAGAAGGCTCAGACTTGAGCTATTCCCATTGCAGATTTCACAGGATACATATTATGCAAAGCTCAAGGAGTCACATAATTCATCCAGGTGAAAACTATTCATCTCCCTGTCGTTAAGCCTTTCTCCAGCTCTAGCCATCCTGATAGATTCATAATGTACTAGAATTGCTCACTAGGGAAGGGAAAGTGACAGAAATGGAATTGAACAATTTGCACTCCTCTGTTTTGGCAGGAGACCCTTGCCATAAAAGAATCAAGGTGAGGGATCTGTGTCCCTGGTTGAGAAAGAGACAGCAAGGGCGCCTACCAGAAGACTTTTTAGGAGACATGCAGAACTCCTAGTGTCTGAGTTCCTGTCTCCACCAGGCAATGTGTGTCATGCAGACTTAATGTCTTTGCAACACCACATTCAGCATCTCAGGGACTCACAGATGAACAGGCAACACACACTGATCCCAACAGCCCTCTGCTCTCTGGGAGCTGAGATCAAAAGTTGGTTGGGCTATTTGCCATGGGAGAGGGTGAGACTGCAGAGCCAAGCAGCCTGCAATTTCTTAGCTGCTTCTTCTTTCTGCTGGCAAAAACAGGGATGCCATTTGCAGCACCGAGAGGGAGCCATTTGTGGAACTGCAGAAGCCCAAGAAAGCTGAGAGAGTTATTTCAGGGAAGGGGTGGGGGAGGGTTGTTTGCCTGGGGAAACTCTTAGTGCCTCCACCTCTGGAGAAGGTTAACATTTCCAGCCCCTTATCCAGAGCTCTCTCTTTCTCCCTCCTCCTCATCCCCAACACAAAGGCACAAATGAAATTCCTAAAAGTAGACCACTTCTGCCTAGTTATTTTTAGCATTTGCTGTTAGTATTTATCAAGCTTTTCAGAGTTCATTTGTCCTCCCACCCATTTCTCTTCCTGCCTCTGTCTTGGGGGCTTGGGATGAAAGTAGCACAGATGAGGAGCAGCAGCTGATCTCACAGAAACATCTTAGAGAGAGGAGACCTTTAAAATCCCCTCTCAAGTCTAGCCTGAAGAAAGGGCTATGTTCCATTAGCTTTGGTGGAAAGCTGAAACACAAGTGTTGGGGAATGTGACCCCATTAAAATGTCTAGGTAGTGTTTAGTAAGGTCAAGAGCCTTGGTCTAAGAACTGGGTCAGAGAATCCACATATATACAAAATGTCACAATGCAAGCATAAAGTTTACCTGGCTAGAGGCCAGGTAAACAAGCAGAATGTCTGAAGAAGAGGTTGTAAGAGGAAAGAAAAGTCTAAAAATGAATGTAGAGTCAAGGATCTCAAGGAGCTAAAGTAAGATGGGGGTGGGGGTGGGGTTGAAAAGGCTGGAGGAGGAAAGCTCTGTTGTACCACAGTGAATTCACACTTAATGCTGAACCACAGCTTGTCCCTGCTTAACTGTCCTTCCTGTTTTCTGGAGTCACTCACCACAGAACAACTATGTAATTCTGGAAAACTCCTAGGATCGTTTTAATAAAGCACTGTTGAGTGGAAGCAAGACTACTCCAAATGTGAGTCACATCCATCTGTATGATTACTTTTATGGCCTTTTCACATGTATTATATCAATTTATCAATTTATTTATTTCCTAGTCTCAGAGACTGCCAGCTGACACTGGACAGGACTCATAACTGTAAAATAAAAAGAAACAAACAAACTTCATTTTACTATCTTGTCTGGCTTCAAAACACTAAAGACAAAACTAACATAACAAATGTATGGAGAGCAAAGAACAGCTTCTCCAGTCCCCCAATATTTACCTTAAAAAACATTTCTTAAAAGTTACCAACAATGTATGGGTAAATCCCCTGCCCGTCATTATCTCACGAAAACTAATGTTTTTACCCAAATTTTATTACCTTAGCTATTAGTCTTCCCTCATTAACTAGTCATAAAACATTCTCTTGGCCACCTTTTATTTTTCCTTCCCTAAACCTGATAAAAGGCCTAGTAATTTACCATAAAGTTGCTACCAGCCATGCTTCTAATAGCCCGCAGTCTTTAACTGTGTTAATCTCTCTTGTTTGTCCTTTCTTGCAATTCTGCACCTGGCTCTTACCTAGGATACAAAAGGTTGGGTTTTTCCTCTCTTTTTTTGCAATTTAAAAAAGAAATTGATTTGATTTTAAAAAAATGACTATTCAATTGCCTAGATATTAAAAAATATAATAAATGAAGTGAAAAAAATCAAAGTATGAGCTCAGCAATAGACTGGAAGGAGAGAGAAGAAAGAATCAGTGAATTTAAGGTATAATAATAGAAATAACTCAATTTGAACAGCAAAGAAAATAAACTGAAGTAAAAAAGGACATGGCCTTAGAGACCTATGGATATTTGGGAAAAAAAAACCACTCAGCTCCTGGAAGGCGACAAAGAAGACTACATGACTAAAAATTTTCCAAGTTTAGCAAAATACAGTGTCAAGAAGTTGAGTGAAACCCAAAAAGTATTAACTCAAAGTAAACCAACATTAAGACCTATCCGTCAAGCTTCTGAAAAATAAAGTCAAAGAGAAGATCTTGAAAACAGCAAGCAAGAAATGGTACCATATCTATAGGGGGAAAACTATTAAAAAAGACAATGTATTTCTCATCAGAAATCATGGAGGTCCAAGAAGGAGGTGGCAGAACATTATTTTTTAAAATACCAAAAGAAAGGAACTATTAATTCAGAATTTTATATTCAGTGAAAATATCCTTCAGGAATGAGGGAGAAGTTGATAAATTCTCAGCTGAAAGAAAACCTAGAAATTTTTTACCAGCTGGTTTAATTTCATGAAATAGTTTGTGAAAGTTCTCTAAGCAAAAGAGAAATGATAAAGGATGGATTTTGGAACATCAAGAAAAAAATAATTCTACAAAAAGGAAAAATAGGAGTAAATGCAATAAATTTTCTCCATATAAGATTTATAAATGTTTGATAATTGAAGTAAAACTTGCAATACTGACTTATGTGACTTTCAATGTATGTAGAGGAAATTTTTAAGAAAATTACTACATAAAAGAGGAAGAGTAAAATAGTGTAAAATAGAGATAAGAATCTAGTTGAACTGGTACAATATCAGTAACAATGGACTCTGATAAATTGTGTAAATTTAATGTAATTTGAAGGGCAATCATTTAAAAAGCTATATATATACATACATAAAACACTATAGATACATTAAAAAGAGAATTCTATAGTTTAACAATCCACAATCAAACTGGAAATGAAAAAAAAAGAAAAAATAGATAACAAACAAGAAACAAAAAGTAAGTAAAACAGTGAGCTTCATACTAAGCATATCAATAATTATGTTAAGTGTAAATGGTTTAAATATATAAATCAGACAGAGATTAATGCATTGAATTTTTAAAATGACTGGATTATATACTATCTATAGAAAGCTACTGCCAAATAAAACAATAATCACTCAAAATAATAATCTCTAAAAAATTAAACTGGACTGCATTCAAATTAAAGATCTTTTTCTATGAGAAGCTATGTTACGAGGAAAAAGAGATAATCTAGAGACTGAGAGAAATTATTTTAAAAACACATACCTGACAAAGGACTCTCATCTAGGTTATATAAAGAACTCAAGACCAACACCTAAGGAAGAATCATCTACTAAAGAACAGCAAAAAAAAATAGAAACATTTCACTGACAAGAATACACACACACACACACACAATAAATAAGCACATGAAAACATGTCAACATCACTAGCTATTAGGAGAATGCAAATAAAGATCATAAGATGCTACTACATACTTATTAAAACAGCTACGGTAAATAGTGATATTGCCACATACTGGAAAAAATGTTTTTCCACATAATGGAAAAACAATCGCTCATACATTGCTGGTGCTTAGAATAGTATAGTCTTTCTTGAGAACGTAGTAGTTTCTTACAAACTAAACAAATTTAATATATAACTCAATGGTCACTCATCTGGGCATTTATGCCAAAAACTTAAATCCACATAAAAACCTGTTTATAATTTTCTTACCAGCTTTATTTGTAATAATCAAAAATTGCAAATGAGTAGTGGTTAAACAAACTGTGGTGCATTTCAAACGATGGGGTATTTTTCAGCAATAAAAAGGAACAACACACATAAACACACCCAGCTTCAGGCTTTTCAAGATAAAGGATGGGAGCAGAGGGAATGGTGTGACTATAAAAAGGTAGTCCAGTGAAGTTCTGTGTCTAATCTTGATTGCTATATTGGTTACATGAATCTTCATATATGACAAAATATAGAACTGTAAAAATGTATTGTCTTTTGGTTTACCTAAACCACAATATTGTTTAGATTTGCTATTCTTGGACCTTGTATAAAAATAACAAAAACAAAAATAAAAAAACAACATCTGTATATGGATATGTGATACTTGTGGGCTTTTATTTTCTTTTCATGTTTCCAAGGTTTACCCAGGTTGTTGCAGATCATTGTGATTTATTGATTTTCCCTGTTGTACAGTATTCCACATTCCAACTCAATTTATTTGTTCTCTGGTTGGCAGATATTTCCATTACATAGTTTTTTGTTGTTTTTGAATAAAGCTGTTACAAATAGTCAGCATATCTTCCAGGTAAACCATGAATTTCTCTAGAGAATATAGTAGAAATGGAATTGCTCAGTTACAGGGTATGTGAACATTCAACTTAGTGAGGTTAAATTGTTCCCAAGTGGTTATATCAACTTGTACTCCCACAATCAGTTTAATTTGCATTTTCTTGACTACAGATGAGGCTGCTCACCTTTTCATAAGTTCATTTGCCATTCATAGTTCTCTCCCCTTTGACATTGTATTAGATCATTTTTTTCTACTGTTTTCTGTTTTCACTTAGTAGTAACACTTTATATACTCTGAACACTGGTCTTTTGTTGGTTTTACTTGTTACAAACTCATATCAGATAGCTGCATATGTTTTTGCTTTCTTTTTGTACCTTTTGAGAATAGGGACCTAACATTACAGTCAGCAAATTTATCATCTTTCCTTCTAAGGTTGGCACTTTTATACCTTTGTTCAGAATGGTCAGGGAGGGGGGTGAACCCCAGAGATGACAAAGATGTGAAATTTATATATAAAGAAATAATTTTAAAAAAAGAATTATTTTCCTGCTGCTAAGTGAAATGAGTCAGAATGAGAGAGATAAATATTGGATGATGTCACTTCTATGTGGAATATAGAGAAACCAGCAAGTCAAGACAAAGTTTAAAAAAACTAACCCTTGAAAGCTGACTACAGAACTGAAGCAAACAGAGTGGGGAGGGGCAAACAGGTGAGAGAAGAGTGAGGAGGGAGTATAATGAACTATGGTGGTGAACTGTGGGTACCTTGGTGCTGGAAGTGCTGTAGTGACTACACCTGAAAGGGGGTGGGGGTGGGGATCCTGTACTTCTAAAATATCAGTGACAATGCAATCCAGTGTTCCTTCATTTCCTTTTCCATTTGAAGGTGAAAACTTTTCTTCTGAATTTTCTTTCACAAGTTCTAACCTTTTTCTTTTCATTACTAAGTCCTTAATCCTCTGGAATTGATTTTGCTCCTTGACTTATGGGGGAGTATATGATTCCAATCTTCATGAGAGCCCTGTTGTCTTCCCATTCCAACTTCCCCATCCCATCTGGTTATGATACTGTCTCTTTAGAGTGTGTTTTGGGGTTTTTCTTGCCTTTTGATAGGCTGTGTAATTTTTTTTTCTTGATAGCCAGTCATGATGTATAAGTTTAAGGGACTGCTATAAATAGATCTTCAGTAATGTGGTGGTCAGGTTTACGGGAGAGGAAGCATTCTATAGTTCTCTGACGAGGTCTCAGTCATTTAGTGAGCTTAGGCCCCTGAACTGTGATCTTCATAATTGCTTCTCAGGTATTTGGTGCCCTTTTAGGTGAAACAGGAGAGCTGATTGCAGTCAAATATTCCCATATCCCAGCCCACTTAGGCTCTGATAATATCCCAGCAGATAGGGCTCCGATTAACTACCTTCTCCTGTGGGGAGGCCTTGCTAATAACAGAGTGCTCAGGGTACTTCTCCATGGTTCCTTAGCTCTGCCCCTTCAAGAATCCTGGAGGATTTTCTTCTACTTACCTTGAGAATCAGGTAGAGGACCTGGGAATACACTTCATAATACTGAGGTCCCTATGATTGGGTCCTGCTTGAGTTTTAACCCTGAGAGTTGTCCCCAGGGAGACTCCAGCAATTCAGTTGCAGTTCAGGTTCTCTTACTAGTGCCCCGGTTCCCATAGTGGTTCACGGGTGAGTATGAAAGCTGCCACCCCCTGTATTCACATGTTGGTCTCTCAATCTTGAGGGCAACTGTAGTTCCTGTGCCCTACCTTCTCTTAACTATCAGAGAGGAATTATTGATTTGTGCTTGTTCCTCCTGACATGTGAAACCATACACCAGAAACCCTCTGTTGTCTTTTAGTGACTGGGTAAATGAGAAAGTGGAGAAAACTTGTCCACAACAAGATTTGAAAAGATGGTTTTTGCAACCCTCCCAATGTGGGTGGTTTTATCATCAGTTCTATCAGCTGAAGAATGCCAGAGCCCTTGGGATTATCTTCATAGGATTTCCAATATTGTCTAGGGGAATCCAACCTTTAAGGAAACAACTACTTGAATCTCCCACCCACCTCCTAGGGTGATACTGCCTTTTTATCCCTGCATCCTAGGCCCAGGTGTACCCACTTATATAGTATCATGCCCATTGGGCCCAGGTGTGTACAATCACACCTGGGGGGCGGGGGAGGGAGGAATACGTCTATGCAATACCACAGATGCAGGTCATAGAGGCTAATCGCGGAAGAGTATGAAAACCCCTAATAATCATTTACCATTCAGATGGCTAATTCTTCTTCAGGTATCCTTGAAAGAAATTTTGGTCAAATGACCCAGGTTTGTTTTTTGTTTTTGTTTTCTTTTTGTGGTAGTCAGGACATTTTTGCCCAAGCAATTCTGCAAGAGTTTGAGTTTTATATGCTAAAAGGCATATAAACCAGACCAAACAAACCAAAACCAAACCAATAAGCAGCATGATCATCATTTGAACTATGTCTTAGATGATCTAAGTTTTGAGGCGGGAAGTGTGAATGTAGAATGCTTGTTGATTGGAAATGTCACTGGACTAGAAGCCAAGAGAGTAGGGCTAAGTCCTGATCTGTCATTACCTGATGTAAAACCACTCTGCATCGTGAGTGTGGTCAATGCATGTAACAAGAACCCTGTACAGCAGTTTAACCAAACTGAGTCTATTTTTTTCTCTTGTGATAGGCACATACAGGAAACCAGGCCGAGGGCAGCAGCTCCCTCTTTTAACTTTCCTAGCATGTGACTTCTGTCTTCATGCATACCACTTCATGACTGCACAATACAGCTCTACCTCTGACATTAAATTGGTGTCTTGGACTGAGGAGGAGGACAGGCAAAGAACAAAAAGCAAATTGGTCACAGGTGTATGGTGGTGGGAGAATGATGGGTACTACAGCAATGTTAGGAAAAAAAATACCTGGGGAAAAAGAAAATGCTAGAGGCCTTTTAAAGAGTTTCTCCAGCAGCCCTACCCAGAAAACTCAGCTCACATCTCCAAGGCTAAAGCTGTTCTACCTGTCAATCCTTAGGTGTCATTTTCATGGAGTAAATTGGTACCAGAGAGAAAGCCAACGTTCTTAAGGAAAAAGGCTAGCCTGGGCACTGGGTAGATAGCCAGGGCCCACCCCCTCTCTCTGCTTCCAGTAGGAGTGCCTGCCACCCCTGCAGGGGTGGCATGACATTTGCAGGACAAAATGCAAGATCAAGTGCAGGAGGACTTATATATTATAGAACGTGTTTTGTTAACAAAGTGGAAATATTCTGAACTGTAGTGTCAGAGAACAAATCTAATAGAAATAGCAAATCAGACTAGATGCGAAGACTTGAGCTTATATCTCCTGACCTTTAACTTGCTGTTTTTCCTACATCTTCAGATAATCCACAGGTAGAGTTTTCATGGATACACATCCTCAAATACCAAGCCTTGGATTCATGTTCTTGTGAAAAATTGTAGTGGACAATTGTTGGTTTCCTTTCCTTTAGTCCTTCCCCCCTTTCCCCTTCCTCACATTCCTCTGATGTCTTTTGTTGTGGTTTTTCTTGGGAATGACCTCCCTTTGCCTCCAGGGAGAAGCCTTGGTTCAGCAGAGATTAGGGATTTACCCTGCATGGGCCTCAAAACCTGGTCTGCCTGCTCTGTTCTCTCAGAAGCAGGACTGCGTTCTTGAACTTCTGCAGCTGTTACTTTTGCATAATGATAGAAGGCAGCCAGAAGGTGATGTAAATCTACAAGGAAGAGTCACGTCAAGAGAATTACAGAGAACCCAATGATGGAGTGAATACCTAGTTTCCCAAAAGCAACCATATATCTGGGTATTTTGCCCCCAGCTTAATGAAGCAAAGTATTTCCTTATTTATTCACATATTTGAATTTGAGTTGGATCTTCTGTTATTTGAAATTAAAAGATCCTAAATGATAGTTTCTATATATATTCCAGGAAAAATTACACACCTATTATTATTTTAATGTAATTTTTATTTTAAATAATATAACCATATACACACATTGCACACATACATGCTTATGTATATACACATATATCCACACACATACATATATACATTTATTCTGAATTTATAGTTCTTCTAGGATTAAGGCCATCTTGTTACTAAGAATGTCTATTTCTCCCTCTACTAAGTTGCCTACATAACGAAAAGATTTTTAGATTTGAAATGTGAGGACCTGAAGTCTCTCTTTTGGAGACTCTACCCTATGGAACAACCCCCC